>JBAMCP010000777.1:0-36688 GCA_037075105.1 Lissocephala sabroskyi
GAACAGCCGTTCAGTTTTCTTGAGCGACTCGTTGCGAACGGACGTGCACGCCACTTGCGTCGGTCGAGCCTGCAACGCTTTCGCTGGCTGCCTTTCTGCTTTTTATCACTCCGTTGGCCACGCACTGGGAGAGCTGCCTGGGCAGCAGCAGCAGCCGCCCCCGCGCGCCCCCACCCACCCACCACCGCCGACAGCGCGAGTGCCGGAAAAACAACAAGAACCAGCGAAGTTCTCTAATCGCAAACTAATCAAAGAAAAAGTGCGTCCCCCGGCACTTCGAGGGCAAGTGGTAGGGCATTTTTGGTTTTTCATTCTTGTTTTTCCCCGTGTAGCGGAAACGGAAATGTGAGCTGCTCGCGAGCATCAAACATGTAAAGGACCTTCGACAAGAAATTAAACTGGGCAGCTTGACTTTTGCCACGCCACTGCGAGAAAAGCCTCCGAAGGCTTCCCTGTGCGTGGAGCCGAGCGCGTGTGTGGGTGAGTTTTTTTTTTGGGTTCCTTGCCGCCGGCGCCGCCTTGGTTTTTATTTATCTCCATGGCGCAATTGTCAGCCTGCCCCGCACACACAATGCCAGGAGTTTCAGTTACCGTTATTGACATATGTATAAGCTGGCGGGGTATTTATAGCCGGGCCATCGACCGACCGACCGACCGACAGACATGTGCCCGAAACTCCGTGGCTTCATTTGTTTGCCAGGCCAGCAACTAATCATAAAAATGTTGAGCGGAAAATAACCGAGCCAAGGAAAATTCAATTGACTCGACGTCACAAGAGCTCAACTACACGTGTGTCTCAGTGTTTGTTAGTGTGTGTGTGTGAGTCCTGACAGTTGGAAACAAAAACGCCTTGACTGCGTAAATAATTGGCCGACACTTTCAACAACGTCTGCTGCAGTCGCAAGTTCAAGGGAAACGGAACCTACGAATTTATTCCCAATGTCAGGCACGCCCCCACCCCCAAACACACCCACACACACACCCACACAAGCATAAATCTAGTGGCTTGTGTGGGTGGATGGAGTCGAATTGTGTGGATTGTCTTTTCTGTCGGTTTGTCTGTTGGTCCGGCTGATTCGAAATCGGCTGGAAACAACTCACCTAACCGACTGAATAATTGCCAATTTAAAATTTATGAAACGACGGCCATAAATGTGTCTCTGTGGGCGGCAATTGAAATGTGTGAAGGTAAATTGCTGAATTTGTGCTATTCGATTTTAATGGCCCGCTGGCGGGGGCGTGGGCCAGGCCAAGTTAAGTTATCAATAAATTTTGAATTCAAGGTTAATTTAAACTACTTTGTTTCGCCTGATTTACGCTTTCATTTAAGCCCTCCAGATAAATCCTAAAAATCCGTCCGTTGGGTGGGTTAATGGGAAGGCCTTTAAAATCATTGCCTACTTTCGGGGGCACGGGAACAATTTACGCACAGCGGGAATTTAATTTCAATTTGGATAGCTAAAATAGAAGGAAATTTACACACTGTGGGTAAAATTAAGATCATACGATATCGTCGAGGGTTAGGATCATAAGTTGAGGTAGGAAAATTAGCTAAGAATTGAAAGGGGAACAGACAAAGTGAATATCTTTTTGCCTTTGATCCGAAAGTTTTATTAGGTCGAAGTCGTTAAGAATTAGCTGAAAGTTTGAGTTCTTTGGGTTTAAATTACCCACTAATTCAATTCAGCCTCTTTTAACCCTTTGATCTGAATTCAAAGGCCAATTTCAGCCATGAAATTAGGCCCATAAAAAAACCCGCAGTAAACCCAAAGTCTGCCCTTTCCTAGGATTAAAGACCCGCGTTGCCCGGCAGTGCCAACAAATTGTGTTGCAGGCGGCGCTTGGCAGCTGCCCTTTTATCTCAATTTGATGGGCGATTTAAGTTGATTGAGTCATCAATAAATTTACGATAGCCTAGCAAATTGATTAAAGCTCTCTGCAGGAATCTTAATATGTGTATTTATAGGCTGAACCTTAATTATTTCCCAGGAATTTATCCCCTTAAATTCGGTCAGCTTCGAGGGAAAACTTCTGCTAGTTTCTGCTGTCATCAGCTAAGCTTCTTAGTTGTCTGTCTGTCCATCCGCCTGTTTGTCTGTGTGATTGCTCTTGACTTTGTGACCTGCATTTCAATTTGGCTGCCAAAAGCGATGACAGCTCGCCACTCAACGCCCACCGGCCGACCAATCAGTCGAACTCACCTCTGACGGTTGGGGGCCAACTGACGGATTGTTTCTCGTTTATAAGTGACAATTAGACGATCAATACGAAAGTCCAATAACCGCAGGACGACAGGTGGGGGACTGGCTAATTGGCCGGCCAACGCCCAACTGCCGCCCTTGACAATTAGTATAAATTAAGCCCCTGCAACATTAGATTGCGCCACGGACGGGCAGCAAGTGAAGTTGGCAGCGGCAGTCGTGCAACGAATTCATTTCCTGTCCAAGGAGCCAGAGAGCCGGGCCAACCATTGGTACATTTGTGGGCCGGCTGGGCTTTGGGTCTTCAAGTTAATCATGCGCACCGTTGAACCGTTACAAATTGGATTACCCTAGGTGGGGATTACCCGGCAGCAGCGCCAACAAATTGTTGCACCCCCGCCAAATTGCATTTCATCAACTCGCTGGGCTTGCTGGCAGGCTAAGTGAATTTGGCGGGGGCCAAGGGTTGGCCCAATGTAAATTGGTTGAGGCCTCGGCAGGCTGCCAAAGCAATGCAATTAACTGGCCAGAACTGGCGAGGCGAACTGTCCTGGCGAGAATTCCCATTAAAATTCCAAGTTGCAGGGCAACTGACAGTCGCTTTGGGTGGACTCCGTCGGGATTCCTGGCGCTGCAATTTTATCGCCATTCCGAAATCCCAGCTAACATTGTGTAATGGCCGCGCCAACAAGAAAGCCGTCAGCCGTCGGCCGTCGAGAAGGTGAAAATGCAAAGCATGCGAAAATGTGTTTAAAAGTGCCCGCCATTCGAGGTGGCAACAGAGGCGACCGAGACTCTCACATTGTATGCAAATTTTTGTGTCGAGCCAGCGAAAGTCGACTGGCGGCAGGGACAGTCAAGCCCCCGACAGACTCGCTGCATTTGCCTAATAGGCAAAAACAAGTGAGAGGAGTGGTCGAATCAAAGGCGAGCGGAGAGGCGCGCAGGTGAGTGTGCCGGGCGGAAGGCCGGCGACACCTCGTCCATGTCTTGCGGCAGCAAATAACCCCAGCCCGAAAGAAATGAAACCAAAAACAAAACTGACGTTGGCGTGCAAAACAAGCCGAGTGACAACAGCAACAAGCGCGCCAGCTGACAGCGCCGGAAAGTACAGGCGACGCTGGTCAAGCGACCGGCCAGCCGACCTGACTCAAGGCAGCCGTTTCAGGGCAAAGTTTGCCAGGGGAGAAGTCTTTCTTGGCACTCAAAATGAAGTGTGTAACTCTGAAAAGTGTTAGACTTCAAGATCTATAACTTTTAACGGTTAGATCTCATCAATTTTAACTGCCAAGGGCAGCGGCCTTCATATCAGCTGATCTGTGGCTTCTCTGATTTTTATTGCCTACTTTTCAGCGCGTTTTTTTCACTTTCTCTCAGCTAGAGATTTTATTCGGTGAATTTTTTGTCCTATCCTTTGCAGGAAAGTCCCACTGTATATGACCGCCAGTCGGGGGTGCCTCTTGGTTGTGTGTGTGTGCGTTGGCGAACTGTGGCGACGACGGCGATGGGTGCTGTTGCTTTTTGTTTGAGGCCTTGAATGCGCCGCAGGTGTCACTTTAATGAATGTTCTCAGTGCGTTCATATTCAAAACAACAATGCCAGCGACTACAACAACAACGCCACTTACAACAACAACCGAAAAAAACCCCGCCAACGGACAACAACGGCGAACAACGCGTACAAAAAGTGTTGCCTACTTTTGTGGGCCCACAATAGGAACTTCCACTTTTTTAATTAATCAAATGGCTAAAATGAAAAAGAAAAACATCTGTCAGTGGCCACAAACCACAACAACGCCAGCCAGAATACCTCATCAAATTCCTGGCATACGAAATTGAATGCCTCTCTGCCCAGTGGGGAGACTAAAATGCAGGCCCCAAAAGTGCTGACGTCCTGATGGCCATAAAAACCAAATCACCCACCCACACACACACACACACGCTGGCCCACAGACTCACCTAGGCGTACACTTAATAAAATATGGCCAACCAACCAGGCACCTGAGGGGCTCCAAGGAGGAGGCCCATTCGGCCAGGCCAAGCGTCTCCTTTCTTGGCCCGTCCAGCTGCCCGGTGAAATGACTAAATGACATGACCCGCACACACACACACACACACACACACACACCTAAATATATGCATACCTGGGGGGCAGCTCCATAAAGCGCACTTAATTTAAAAGGCAAGCAGAATGACGGATCCTCCCACTGAGCTGCCCCAGCCCTTTCCCGCCGTCGGCTGTGGCATTGCTCGTATTTGTATATCCTGCAGACAAACAAACGACGGCAGCCGACCGAACAAAGTGATTTAATACGTGACGTTGTAATCCTCCAGCCAAGCCAACCTGACCCACTTCGCCTGCCCACCCAGTGGCATTGAAGTTCCTCACTCGGCAGGGACAGGACAGCCGGCCCCGGTGCTGGGCTCCTCGGAGACCTTTTTCCTCCTGCGAGGCGGAGCTGTAAACAATTGAATTAAGATTTCATTAGGCAAATAAGCCACAAGATGACTGCTCGCCTGCCTGCTTCCTGCAGACAGCTGCAGCCTAGTTGAAAGCAGTTTGCCAGGACCTTCCTTCAGTTTGGGCGTGGGTTGCGGTGACTTTAGTTGGTGTGAAGAATTTTTCAGAGAATCGGGAAGAATGGTTGAGTAGATCCGTTGAGAGTGGGAGGCACTGAACGAAGCTTTTATAAACTGCCCATCTGTCCAACTGTCTATGATCAGTTCTACTGAACTGGGTATGTGTCTGCCTGTCCAACGTCCGCCTGTCTGTCACAATGGCCTCGATCTAAAGGAGAATTAATCCATTGAATTCTGCATTCTTCCAAGTGATCATTTGTCCGTCTGCTCAACTTCTTGCGTGGTAAGTTTTGCCTTCCAGTTTGTATTAATTAGTGATCCAAACCTCAAATTCAGGATGCATAAGAAATGCAGATGCAGATTCTTCAGATCTTCCAGAGCTTTATAAAGTTCCTCGTATATTCAGTCGGCTCTTCCGTAAGTCCTCTCAAGACCAATAGAGGGAAACCTCATCAGCCCTCCTTTCGTTCAAAAAGCGAATCATTATAAGGTCAAATAATGAGTCGACTCAATTTCAATTTTAATCTTAAGATCTTTGGGAACCGCAAGAGTTTTTGAATGACACGATTCTTCTTCTATTTCAAGCTTAAGACTCTCGGGAACTGCAAGAGTCTTTGCCTCTCAAAAGAATCTTTAAATTAAACCCAAAAAAACAATCCCTTCTTCATATCTCTACTGCCTTGTCTGGTGTCCTTCTTTGGGCAAAGGGTATTCGCTAGTGATTCTGGCTAAGCCGACTTTCCGCTTGCTCAGTAAATTTACAATTCGCGTTTGTTTTGCCATTGCAGGTCGGCGCACAGAGAGCCAACACTTTTAAGCCGCTTTGGACAGTGGCAAAAACAACAAAAACAACAAGAAGAACTCGACAAATAAAAGCCGAATAAACAGACCAATCAACCCAGGCAAATATCCTGGCCACCGAAACAGCTGGAAGCTTTTTTTTGCGGCGAGTCGGTTGGCTGGCAGCCAAAAGAGCCACTGAGCCAGTCAGTTTCGGGGCAAATATGCCGCCGGAAATAAATTCGCGCCAATAAACAGACTCACAGCGACTGCCAGAGGAAGAGGCACAAGCAACAGGAGCCGCCGCCGTCGTTGGCCGGGCGATGTAAACTTTTTGAATTATTCAGGAAGCGGGCAACAGGTTAAGCGACTGGCCGACTGCCTCATTATGGCCATCAATATCCTGGACTACGATCACTTCGCCATCAGCGCCATTGTGGTGGGCAGCCTGCAGCTCTTCTTCTTCCTCATCAACTCGATCCTGCACCTGGACAAGCTGACGGACTTGGCCGGCGGCGTCAACTTTATAATCATCTCGCTGCTGACCTTTTTTCTCGGCCAGATTGATCGCCCGTCGAAGGTAAGAGAGTCCCTGGGCTAATGATTTAATGGCTGGTTGGTTGGTTGTAAAAAATTAGGACAACGCTTTGGCGGCGTTTAAATTAAATTCCTTGCAATTTGGGGGGCCATAAACACGCCGCGTTGGCAGATTGACGGGAGGTCCGCCCGCCCGGCCCGGGGGTTGTGACATTGAAAACTGAATTTCGCACACGCAGGCAGACACCAAATTTCGCACACACGCACACACGCACACTCGCGCACTTGCACAGTTGCCGTCACCGCAGCCGAGGCGAACGTGACGCTGGCAGGGCCACGGCCCCCACCTCGCCACCCCCCCTGGTTAATATAGTTGTCGTTGCTCCTGCTGCTGTCGTCGTGCATGCTGACAAACAAAGGGCCATGGACACACACACACACAGGCGCCTCGTCCTGCTGCTGCTGGCAGTCGTCGCCTGGTTTTTGTTGTTTGCTGTTTGTTGGCTGGGGGAAAGGGGTGAGCCCGGGGAGGCCGCCTGACCTTGCTGCCTGTCTGTCGAGCTGTCCGTCTTTGCCTCCTTCACCAAATCTGATTTTTCTTGGCGCTGTCGGTCGATCGCAAATTAAATGCAAATTAAACTCGTTTTCATCTCGATACGAACAAGGACATCAACAAAAGCTTCTTAAATTTGTCCTCTTTCATTTTTAAGCGCACTTAAAGCGCCCCCTAGCGGCGGCAGTTGGCAGCAGTCGACAGCAGCAGCAACGGAAGCGGAAGCGCTGCCATTGCAAGCGCCGTTTGCCGTTGTTGCTGTCGTCGTCGTCGTTGTTGTTGTTGTTGTTCACGACAATGTTTGGGCATTAAACATGCTTTATGGTGGCCACTGCATGTGTGTGTGTGGTTTATCGCCATCGCTCGTTTCATAAATCGACCGATAAAATTGCTTCAAGTTTTTCGACTTAATGGCAGTTTACGATGATGGCTACAAAATAGTTTGCCAACTAATCTCCCCCACCCTCGGCCCACCCCTCCTGCGTCACCACTCCCCCCCCCCCCCTCCATTGATGAATTATTGAGCGTTGTGACGTCCAGCAGCTCGCAGGACATTTTGCTGGGGGCGGAGTGGGCGTGACTAATAAATCTTCATGTACGTTCATCTATTTGGAATTGTGAATATGAATAATCGAATTTGGCAGCAATCATGCAGTCCAGGCCGCCTTGGCTGAGGCGCTTCCCATTTTGGCAAGTCATTAATCTTGTTCTTTTTAGTCCTGGGGGACGGGGGCAGCCTGTCAGCCAGTTGCTTTGTTGGCCGAGTTGTCGACTCTCGTGGTCGATTGTGGAATCCTCGGATTGCGGCCATCAAAACTCACAGTTCCCAGCAGACAAGCTTGGTAATTTAATAAAAATTGAGAAACTGAGAGGCTCTTTAATCTTTAGGGAATTATAGGAACAGGATTCTATTCTTATGGAAATCAAATTGACTTATCTTGTGGAAGTTTAGTTCCCTTTTGGGTGTCCAAAGATCCCCAAAACACTTAAGATTCTATAGTCAATCTCAGTTCTTGGGTTGCTTTTAACTTCCCCAAGCAAATACCTCTTCAAAAGATCTTTAGAGAGGACAAAACATTCCCATAATCCTCTTCGGATTCAAAAGAACTAAAAGACTTAAAGAACTTCCCAAAAATTGAAGCCTAAAGTTGATTGAATTGTTCCCGACTTCCCACGTTAATCACCTTAATGATGAGTTCCCGATTTCTATGGCATTTTTTAATGTCCTAGGACAACTCGATTTATAGTTTGCAGAAGTGTTGAAAGGACCTCGAGGCATTCGAGCAGCCTCATAAAAACAGCCAGAAAATTAAAATCTCTTCCCCCATTCTCTTTTTTTTTCTGTCGCTCTGTTTTTTCAGTCCATGCCACGTTCGATGAGCGCCCCTGCGGGTCTCTTCCGTTGGGTGTCGGACAATTTGAAGGTTGATTTCTGACCGACACACGACAGACAGCAAATGCCATTAGGCAGCAGACCAAACAGACAGTTGGACAAACGTGCAGATGGCCAGATGGACAATGTCGAGAGTTGCAAAACGTTTGTTGCGCCGTCCGTCTGTCCGTCTGCCCTTCTGTCGTGTGGGCGGGCAAATGTCGCATTTTCATTGCCAATGACGAAACAGAAATTCAACTGCTTTCTGAATTGTTAATGCCAACGGCAGTGAAGTCCCTGCCGGTCCTCGGACCGAGGCGACGCGTCGTCCTCGCTGGCCACTTTAAAATGGGAATTGATTTTCTTGCTCATTCCGCTTTCGCTTTCTGCATATTTCATATGCGTCAATGTCGTTATAAATATAAAAAAAAGAAAGTTATAAATGCCGCGCGGTCGGTTAAACTCTCGTTACGCAAATGCCTCCGGCCTACGGAGCTGGGCAGAGCGTGTGAGCCGCGCTGCCTGCATGGCCAGTGGTCGGCCCACCCGGGACTGCATTTCATGTGTGTGTGTGTGAGTGTGTGTGAATGTTCGGTGGTTTATTTATGCAAAATTTGCATGACTGCCCCGCCCGGGCGGGCCACCTGGGCGGTCGCTCTGAGCGGCCTCCGCTCGCGCGGGAAAGCCACGTCGGTTGGGGAAAAAATCGTGCAAATTGCCCGGCCATAAATTCCACACACACACACACAGCGCACACACACACACACACACGCATAAACACAGCGGAACAAATGTCAGTGCATAGCTGGAATGCCGTGCAGCGGCCAACCGCGCACGCCACTTAGCACCACCGCCCTGTCTGCCCCTCCTGGGCGGGTTGGTTTATCCTGTCAAATTGGCCGCGTTTTAATTGCACCTGCTGACGGTGGGCGGTTGCTCTTTCTCCCCGCAGGCCTACGACAGCCGCCAGCTGATGGTCACGCTCTTTGTGTGCCTGTGGGGCGCCCGGTTATCCGGCTATTTGCTGTACCGCATCATCAAGCTGGGCCGGGACAAGCAGTTCGAGGACACGCGCCGGAACATTATACGCTATGCCGTCTTCTGGACCTTTCAGGTGAGTCCCTGGCCAGGATTCCCAGGCCGCAATTAAAATGTCATTTTAAAGGCGAAAGGGAAAGGGGTCGTCCCGTGTTTTGTCCATTGTAATGGGCCTCCATTGTCTGGCGGGGACTCGCATGCTCGGCGGTCATTTTGTAGGAATTTATTTCGCATTGTGGCAAGCACTTGTTGATGGGTCCCCGCCCTTTGTTCACGGATTGAATTCGGTTGTCTGCCCGCAGGCCGTTTGGGTGTACATTGTGTCCTTGCCGGTGATCATCATCAACTCGCCGCGCCACTCGCAGCCGCATGCCCCCAAGACCATGACCACCCTGGACTCCACGGGCACGGGGATGTTCATTGTGGGCCTGCTGGCCGAGACCTACGCAGATCTGCAGAAGTTCTCCTTCCGCCAGGACCCCGCCAACCAGGGCAAGTTCTGCAACGACGGTAAGAGAAGCCCCTGAACCAGCCTGATCCTTTCTAAACCTGCCCTCCTTTCCAGGCCTCTGGAGTGTTTCCCGGCATCCGAATTACTTCGGCGAGGTGGTCATCTGGTGGGGCATCTTCTTCGTCTCGCTCAATGTGATCAGCGGGCACGAGTGGGTGGCCATAGCCTCGCCGCTGTTCACCACGTTTATTATCCTGTTCTTGTCCGGGATTCCGCTGCACGAACGCTCGGCCGACGAGAAATACAAAGAGTAAGTGGCCCAGCAATCAAACCACCGCGAAGTTTAATTTCTTTTGTCTTCCAGTCAATTGGAGTACCGGAAATACAAGGCCTCCACCTCCCCGCTGATACCAGTGCCGCCGTCGGTTTATGTGGAGGTGCCCAGCGCCTTGAAGTTCATTTTGTGCTGCGAGTTCCCCATGTACGACACTCTGCGCATCCAGAAGGACCTCAGCCCCTACTCCCTGTCCATTGCCCGCTCCCACTCGCACATATAGCAGACGGTGGCCCACTCCGGCAGCTCGGGCGCCGGGGTGGGCCAGGACCGGCCTGGCCAGTCGGTGGGCCATTCCCTCCACCGCGGCCACTGCTATGAGGCCAATGGCGGCGACGCTGAGAGCCACCACAACTGCGGTGGCAGCTGCCGGAATGTCCACGTCAAGTCGAATCCCTACCAATGCGAGGCGGGCTATGGCGGCTACACGATTCGCTGCCCGGGCACTGACGACGAGGACACCGACGAGGGGGTCATCTACATGGCCGGGCCGACGTGTTCAGCTGCCGCAGTCAAGGCCAAGACTCACTACTTTCCCGCTGCCCGGCCGCTGGCCGCGGAGCTTGACGAGGACGACGACGAGGAGGAGGAGCGGGCGGTGAGCGCCAGGCCGGCGGGCGCGAAGCCCAGCTATCTGGCCGAGGAGGAGTTGGCCTCTGACTACGATGAGGATATTCCGCCTATTGATCTCAGCAAGGGCAACAGCGTGGAGAGCTTCGTGACGCGCGTCCAGACCGAGAAGTCGGTCAATGCCGAGGGTCTCCCAGTCACGGTGACGACGATTTTGTGATTCCGCCACTTGAGCAGATCGGTGGCGCGCTGTGCTGATTTTCCAGGCCAGCTCTTTTTATAGTCCCGCATCGGATGGGTGCGTGTATATAGCAATTGCCCAGTACAAAGAGGGGAGTGATCCCCCGGAGATCTGGAGACTCGGCCAGGCACGTCCCAGTGCCAAAATTGAGAGAGCTGAGAGCGGCAAGGGAAGGCCGTTCCCAAAACGAGAATTGCTCAAGAATAACTAACGTGCCTCTTTTTCTGTGTAGCCCCGAATTACTCCTAGAATGTTGCGCACTCTCGTACTCTATTTGTTTCCTTGTTGATCTATAGATATATATATATACCGCGATCTATATCTGTACCGAATGCTTTAACAGTGCTCTTGCCTAGGCCTAGCCATCTATCGATTGTATAAGCTCTATTTTCGTACTCTCCCCCGAGGGAAACACACCCCACCAAAGACAAGGCCTGGGCCACGCAACGAGCGGTCCTCAGCGACTGATCAGTGTCTCTGGATCTACGAAATTCATAAGGAAAGTCTTGCAAGAGAAAATACAGTCAGGATTTGGATTGATCTCTCCCAGAAGTTCCCGATCATTTGGTCCTGAATCACCTCGATCGCTGAGCCGCCCGCTGCTTGGCCCAGGCCAAGAAAAACACGACAACAGAACCGACCGAGCAATCGGCCTATTGATCGGCCGATAACCGAGACATATCCCCAAAAACGAACAAGAAACTACAACAAATTTAAGATTAAAGAAGTACAAGCATTCAATGTTCAAATAGCCGAGAGATAAAGAAAGAAGAACCGAACCAAAGTGGATGATCTTAAGGATCTGAAGACACACACACAACTTGGGTGGTTGTGGGAGTTTGTTTTTTGCCATAGTTCGTTTAGAATTACAATATACATTTGAATGGCTAGCTAACTAAAATAATGTGTAATCCGTATGTGTGTCTAGTTTATTTATCAGAACTCAAAGCAGTATTATCGAGAGCAAAACGAGCTGAGAATTGTGTACCTTGAATGGATCAAATACCAGATAACGAGACGGTCAATAAAACGTGTAATCAAATTAATAAAAACTCAACAGAAATCGAACAATTCTATTATCTGGTTGGATCAGAAGGATTAAGGAATTTAGAGCTCTCCAATCTCAAAAGAAGATGGAGAAGAATTGCTTAATAAGCAAGGAGCAGAATGGAGAGTTTTATATCGGATGATTTATCAGTCGGTTTCAGAGACAGTGTAGATTCTTAAAGACACTCATAAGGCCAGTTATTGGATAGTTTTCAGGCTCTAGATGGTCTAAACTTTGGTTGTCTTTCTTAACGAAGTCTTAAATAGTCAGGCCATGTCCTCTTTAGAAGACTCTGTCCTCAATTAAGAGATTTCGTCTTCCTTGAAGAACTGCAGATGGGTTCATTTAAATGCCTGATAATTCTATATTCTAGAAACCACTCATAAGGCCAGTTATTGGATAGTTTTCAGTCCCTAGATGGTCTAATCTTTGGCTATCCTTCTTAACGAAGACCTTAATGATCACAGTACTTCCTCTTCGAAAGGCTCTTTCTTTCTTTCAACTAAGAGATTTCTTCTTCCTTAAAAAATTGCCTTTGGTTTCATTCCATTGTCCGAGATTTCTTTATGGAGTCCCCAGCAATCCGAGAAAACTAAGCTGGAGTTGCTTTTAAAATTAAGCACAGCCTTTCTCTCTTTCTCCAGAAGCTTCCAAGTCATCTACCTCTGATGCCTTGATTGTAAATCCTCACCGCTCCTTTATCCTTGTTTTTTTCATTTTTCTTTCTCTTATATAGATGACGGAATTTGAAGCCAAGTTCCTTAACTGGACTAGCTTCGGACACTCATTGCTGCTCCTTAGTCTCAAGCCTTGTAATGCCGAGAATTAAGAACCTAAGAACTTCTTCCTCTTCATCTTCTCCTTGCTTTTCTAAGCTTAAAGAGCTCTTGAGACCAAGTTGGGTTTCTGGGTTGCTTTCCACTCCTCACGGACGCCATAAACTCGATCGATGTGGCAGCCTGTTCCCCTCAAGAATTCATCTATCGATTGCTTAGGTCCCCGAGCCTTGATAGGCTATCATCTTGTCCAAGCAGGCTGTGAGAACAAAGTCCTTGAACTCGTCAGTTGACTGAATTTGAAGCAAATTTCAGTCAGTATTCGTGAACGTCTCGTTGAGTGAACATCTTGTTTGCTAGTCTTGCCCAAATTTAATGTATTAGTCGATTGATTTATTGAAATTGTTTGGGTGTCGGAATTTTCGTCAAAAAAAAATTGTTCACCAAAATTCATAAAGTTTTCAAATTATTAAGTTTTTCTGTTCGATTTGTATTACCAACCATAACCCATTGACCCCCGCCATGCTGAAGCTGTCGAAGGCCCTGCTCCTCCGGGCCGGTCCCCGCACCCCCACCTCCTGCCGCTCCTATGTCTCCCAGGCCATCAACCAGATGCTCCAGCTCCAGCAGATGGAGATCTGCGCCGATCAGCCCTCGCGTGGCCTCATCATTGGCGTCTACGCCGACGAAGCAGACAAGAACGACGCCGGCATCCTTACCCCCTCCGGCTGGCGGTACAACCTCCAGAAGACCAATGGCCGCCTGATGGAGGTCCTCCGCATGTCTGGTCCTATGCCCAAGCGTGGCCAGGCGCGTCTTTTGTTTGCCATCGAGCCAGAGCGAGTGCCGTACTACTCGGTGGTGGCCGTGGTGGGTCTGGGAAAGGAGTGCTTGGGTTACAATCCTTACGAGGTCCTCGACGAACAGAAGGAGGCCATCCGCCGCTCAGTAGCCCAGGCCTGCAAGGAGCTGGCGGAACTGGACACCGACCGCATTGAGGTGGAGAACTGCGGCCATGCAGAGTCGGCGGCCGAGGGCGCCGCCCTGGGGATTTGGGCCTATCAAGAGCTGCGCGACCCAAAGTCCCGCATCTCAGTGCCCTCCGTGGATCTCTACGCCACCAAGGACGATGTCTGCGACATCGAGGGCTGGCGCATTGGCCTGCAGAAGGCAGCCGCCCAGAACCTAACCCGCCAACTGCAGGAGATGCCCTCGAACCTGCTTACCCCCACGGCGTTCGCCCAGAACGTGGTCGAGGTGCTCTGTAAGTCAGGAGTAAACGTGGAGGTCAAAGTGGAGGGCTGGGCAGAGAGCCAGTCGATGCATGCCTTCCTGGCCGTGGGCAAGGCTTCCTGCGAGCCTCCAATCTTCCTGGAGCTGAGCTACTACGGAACCTGCGCTGAGGAGCGGCCAATTGTGCTGGTAGGCCAGGGCATCACCTTCGATGCGGGTGGTCTGTGCCTGAAGAAGAAGAAGGAGTTGTTCCACATGCGAGGCGACATGACTGGCGCCGCTGTGGTGGTGGCTACTTGCCGGGCGGTGGCAGGACTCCGCCTGCCAGTCAACATCCGCGGCCTGATCCCGCTGTGCGAGAATGTCGTCGGCTGCAACTCATTCCGCCCAGGCGACATGGTCAAGTCCATGAACGGCAAGACCATTGAGGTTCAGTGCACCGACCACGAGGATGTCCTGGTCCTGGCCGACGCCTTGCTCTACGGGCAGAACTTCTGCCCCAAGTGCATCATCGACATAGGAACCTGTTCCGGATACATGCGCCAGGCCTTGGATGAGGCTGCCTGCGGTGTCTTCACCAACTCCGAGATCCTCTGGCAGCAGATCAAGCACGCCAGCATGCACACCGGCGACAGGGTGTGGCGCTTCCCACTGTGGAACTACTACAGCAAGGCTGTCCGGGCCGGAGGACGCAGCGATGTCCAGAACTACGGCATTGGCCGGGGCGGACGTCCCTGCAAGGCCGCTGCCTTCTTGAGGGAGTTTGTGCCCTGCGGCCAGTGGATGCACATTGTAAGTAGAGCCACAAGGACTCTCTTAAGGCTGAGTAACTGGTTGTTTTTTTGACAGGATGCCACGAATGTCATGGTGACCAACGGCATTGACTTTGAGTACCTGCGCCGAGGCATGGCGGGTCGTCCTACACGCACCCTAATTGAATTCATTGCCCAGACGATTTGCAAGGATACAGCTCCCAAACTGGCAGCTGCTAATCCTCCCAAGAAATAGTAACTCCCTGATTGTAAAGCCAACCCGGCGATTCGCTTGTAGGGCGGCAATCGTCGAGGCCAAAAGCCCTACTGCCCCATCCTCGAGTGATGCGGGCAAAGTCCTTTCAAACCGGCAAAGAATTTCGGCTAAGTCCTTAGGAAAAGCCGCAGTCCTGGCAGCAACAACCAGTTCCAATTTCCTGTCCACATCAATCTGATTGTCTTCCTTGATTTGTTCGTGTCCCTCTGCGAGTATAGGTTTGGTACATTAACAACTGAATTGAACGATAAGTTCAATTTAATAGCAGTAGTAATCGATAACTAAAATAAAAATAAAAAAAAATAAGTCTCCTAAAGGTTTTTTAAATATCCCCACCATTTATGGATCTAGGAGGGTGGAAGGAGGCAAAGAAGTTGGTGTAAGTTTGGATTCCTAAGAGCGCACCGAACCATTGGATTCTTGGTGGTGGGGAGGGGTTCCCAAATTCCAGCTCGAACTTTAGAAGCATCTAATCTATAAAGCTATTTAAATATTATTTCCTAGGGAAGCCTTCTGATTTATGAAAGGAAAGCGAATGGAATGGATTCCTTTGCCAATTGGACTGCTAGTCGAGCAACAAAAGTTGGTAGGTTCTGGGTTTTAATAGGAATCTTATTGAAAGACAGAGTTCAAGGCAAAGGCTAGAATTCTTTCTAATCAAACTTGCTGGCCAGGAGTACTGAGGAGCGATCTCTTCTTTAGGAGTCCCACTTGATAGAACCTTAGATTTCAAGCTGTAATCTTTATCAATGGTGTTTGGTTTTGATTAATTAAGAAACGCGCATTGCTCCGTTTAAATGATTTGGATTTCAGTGAATTTAACTACTGTCTCCAACTATCAGAATTCGTCTAAATGCAGGCATACCGCGGGAATCAATTATTGGCGATTTCGGACGAAGGACATGACTTACGCTTGCGCTAAGGACCTCATATAAAGAATAACGCTAGCCAGGATCTATAGAGACCATCCGTCTTGCAATCGGTCAAGCGGTTCTCGAGATATTTGCCTTGGAAAGAACAGTCTATTCTGACCCCCAAAATATCAGGTTTCCGGACCAAAAATAATGTTGCCGATCATACAGATGCAAAATTTTAATAAAGCAAAAAAAAAAGTAAAGCCTATGCTAATAAAATCTAAATTTTCGCGCAAATTGGCGCGCAATTTATTTATATTTGAATATTCTTGAATTATAAAAAAAAAATAAAAATCCAGGAAATGACCCCGGAACTGTTGATGAGGTACAACAATTTCTGGAATCACGGTGCCAGATGAGAGCGACCCACAATCTTCTCCAAAACATATTTCAGCTTTGTATTCGAAGATTAAAATATCCTTTCTCGATCAAAACCGAGCAAGCCTGTATGTTTTTTTCCTTAGTAGACTTGGGGAACTTTAGAGAAAAGTGAAGACGAACTGAGTTAACTTTGGATCCAATGTCACAGGGATATTGGGAGAAGCGTAGATTTGAAGAGCTCAGTCTCATTTTTCATTCGTTGTAAACACACACACTAAGTTTAATATTGTAAGAAAAATTGAACGATATTCTATCGAGATATCCATTCCATATATTCGGCTGGGAATTACGAACTCGATTCATTTCGGTTCGTAACCCAACAGATTCGTTTTAGAAATAATTTCAAACACTTTAGGGCCACTTGACAAAATGTTTCGTTTAGCGCGCCGCGTCCTCATCCAGGCCACCCAGGCCACCCGTCTGCCCGTCGTCCTCAAGCAGCGCTCCTATGTCTCGCAGGCCATCAACCAGATGCTGCAGCTCCAGCAGATGGAGATCTGCGCCGATCCGCCCTCGCGTGGCCTCATCCTCGGCGTCTTCGCCGACGAGGAGGACAAGAACGACGCCGGCATCCTTACGCCCACCGCCTGGCGCTACAATGTCCAGAAGACCCATGGCCGCATGCTGGAAGTGCTGCGCATGTCTGGCCCCATGCCAAAGATCGGGGAGGCTCGCCTCCTGTTTGCCGTGGAGCCGGAGCGAGTGCCGTACTACTCGGTGGTGGCCGTGGTGGGGCTCGGAAAGGAGTGCCTGGGCTATAATCCATACGAGGTTCTGGACGAACAGAAGGAGGCCATTCGCAAGTCGGTGGGCGAGGCCTGCAAGGTCCTGGCCGAGCTGGACACTGACCGCATTGAGGTGGAGAACTGTGGGCACGCTGAGTCGGCTGCCGAAGGAGCCGCCCTGGGCATTTGGGTCTACCAGGAGCTGAAGGACCCCAAGAAGCGTATGACCATTCCCACAATCGATCTCTATGCCACCAAGGACGAGGTCTGTGACATTGAAGGCTGGCGCATTGGCCTGCAAAAGGCAGCTGCCCAGAATCTCACCCGGCAGCTGCAGGAGATGCCCTCCAACCTGCTGACCCCCACGGCCTTCGCCCAGAATGTGGTCGAGGTGCTCTGTAAGTCAGGAGTCAACGTGGAGGTCAAAGTGGAGGGCTGGGCGGAGAGTCAGTCCATGCATGCCTTCCTGGCCGTGGGCAAGGCTTCCTGCGAGCCGCCCATCTTCCTGGAGCTGAGCTACTACGGAACCTGCGCCGAGGAGCGGCCGATTGTGCTGGTGGGCCAGGGCATCACCTTCGATGCGGGTGGTCTGTGCCTCAAGAAGCGCCATGAACTCTACCACATGCGCGGCGACATGACTGGAGCCGCTGTGGTGGTGGCTACTTGCCGGGCGGTGGCAGGACTCCGCCTGCCAGTCAACATCCGTGGGCTGATTCCGCTGTGCGAGAATGTCGTCGGCTGCAACTCATTCCGTCCTGGTGACATGGTCAAGTCCATGAATGGCAAGACTATTGAAGTCCAATGCACTGATCACGAGGATGTTTTAGTCCTGGCTGACGCTTTGCTGTACGGACAGAACTTCTGCCCCAAGTGCATCATTGACATTGGCACTTGCTCGGGATACATGCGCCAGGCTTTGGACGAGTCGGCCTGTGGCATTTTCACCAACTCCGAGATCCTCTGGCAGCAGATCAAGCACGCCAGCATGCACACCGGCGACAGGGTGTGGCGCTTCCCCTTGTGGAACTACTACAGCAAGGCTGTCCGGGCTGGAGGACGCAGTGATGTCCAGAATTATGGCATTGGGCGGGGCGGACGTCCTTGCAAGGCCGCTGCCTTCTTGAGGGAGTTCGTGCCCTGCGGCCAGTGGATGCACATTGTGAGTTGGGTGAGGCTGTGAAGAGGTTGAGGGATTTTAATTGTTTGCTTGCAGGAGGCCACCAATGTGATGGTGACTGAGGGCGTGGAGTTCGAGTATTTGCGGAAGGGGATGGCTGGACGGCCGACACGCACTTTGATTGAGTTTATTGCCCAGACGATTTGCAAGGACACAGCGCCGAAGCTGAACAAGTAGAGTGGATCGTGGGGAGAGACGATTGATTTGTTTTTGAGACGATGCCAACTACAGAGACAGGCGGAGGCCCTAATTTGCCGATTTTACTGGCTGACCTATGAACCGTTTTATGTTTTGAGTTGTTTGTTTAGCTTTTTGGCCCAAACATCTTGTTAAAAATTCATTGTTTATTAATGAAAAATATAAAAAATTACAAGTTATAAATACCAAAACCGATCGCGTTCGTGTCTTTCAAGTGCCCTTGAGAATTTGGCAAAATGTATATGGGAATTGATTGCTTTCAAATTGCTCGTTCAGACTAAGGATTCAGGTAATATCTCCGGGGTAATTAAGCCTTCGCTACGTCAGCAAGACGGCATGAGAGAGCACCTCGTTGATGTCGATAGGCGGATAATTTTGCAGCAGCTTAACATTCGAGGCGAAGTCGTTTTCCAGGATGCTTTCTCTTTGGATTCTAAAAGCAAATAAAAGTCAATTAAAGGAAAGAATTCCTGGGGTAGCTGGCGGCTCTTACAATATCATGGAACAGCAGATTTTGATGAGGAACTCGAAGCGGTTCTCGTCGGAGAAGACGGCGTCCCAGATGCGCACCACATCGGGCAGTGGGAACTCCTGGGAGAGCAGCAAAGTCAGCCATCTGAAGCTGTAGTATTGCGGGTGCAGTTCCTGGGCACGCAGTCTGTCGTGGATTTCCGCGTCCTTTGTTCTCAGCATATTCGATAATTTGGCCATCATGCATTTGATCCCGCCCTCGGCATCGTCCAAGGTCTTGATAAAGAAGTCGCGGATCTCGCCCATCAGACCGGTGAAGCAGAAGAAGCAGTCGGCCTCGGCATGCTCGCGGTAGCTGAGATCGGGGTCCGAGGCCATCACATAGTAAATCGGCCCGACAATTTCGTTCATGCCCTGGACATAGCCCTGGCCGGGATTGAGCTTGGCGTAGAGGAACAGAATGCGCTGGACCACCTCCCAATGGGCCTCTTGGCCCTCCTCCATGGCGGCGTAGGTTTCGGCCGAACGTTTGGTGATTAAATTGATCTGGAAAACACAGCCAATGGAGGAAATTACTCGCGGGGTCTGCCAGCTTTTCAAGCACTTACTTGCTGCTGAATTCCAGGGTTAGGCAAATCAAATAAACTCATTTAAAATACTTAAAGCGACAGACTAAAGACCCAGAGACCTACCTTAGTCATGCCGAGGCCCTTGCGTTCCACATTCGCCGAGCTGAGGACCGAGGGCACCACGCGTTGGTGTAATCGGCGTTCGCCTTTGCTGTGCACAACGATATCGCAGGGGTAGTCGGTCGGCTGCTGGAAGAACGATATGTCTGGGCAGAGCCGCCTAACGTCTTTGTCGATTTGCAGGAGAAATTCGTTATCATTGAAAAACGTATTCCAAGCGCTTTCGGGGCCCTCGCTCAGCGGATGGTCGCTCACGCCCCTCAATTCGTCATCGTCTACATTCTGGCCTGGCGGCAGAACCATTTCCCTCACAAACTGCTGATACAAAGCGCGTTTCTGGGCCAGCGTAGAGCTCCAGGTGCTGCGCTTGGGCCCCAAGTAGCCGAGCAGCAACTTCCAGCTGAGGGCCCGGAAACTCTGCACGTCGGGGACACCTGTGGGATTTCGATTATTTAGACTTTGTGGGGCATCTTTAATTTTTATGGCTTACCATTGAATGTGAGCTGCCTTAGGTCTTTGAGGTCTACCACGTCTTGGGCGAAGATGTCTTCGAATTCCTTCACCCTGGAAGAGAATCACAGGAATCCCGAAATTGTTTACAATTTCAGTGGGCGAAAAGGGTTGGCGTTTTTTTCCTACCGCGCTCTGAACATCTTGGCTGGTTGTGCAGGATTTGTGCTGGCTCCGCTCCGTGGAGCTGGGAACTGTGGGGACACTTAAAATCTGGCCGTGATTTGAGGAGTGATTTTAATTTTATACAAAAACTAATGTAGAAAGTAGAGGGCTGCCAACTCGATGGGAAAACCAGCCGCCCGCAACTTATCAGCAATTTTAATTAATTTGTTTAAAGTTAACCAAGAATTTTAATAAGGAACAGCCTCTGCTTAATATTCAAGCCCAGTTTACTTTATTATTTGCGTGAATTTACAAATCATTTCATGTGTTCGAAAAGAGCTCTAGGTTGGCAGGCCTGCTCATCAGCTGCTCGGGCGCGCAATTCTGGGAATTTGAATTTTGCTCATAAGGTGGACCAAAATTTCACATGAATGAAATAGATATTAAATAGATTTTCTGGTACTTTTAGACCCCCACCGCCATGACGTTGGCAGTGCGTTCATTCAATTTCATTTTCGTATTTGTTTCTCTCGCCCGCCGCATATTCTATAAACAGCGATGTGTGTGCCGCCCGAGTGGCCAAACAACGTGTGCCGCGAGCAGACGCATCGTTCGAAATATTGAAAATAAGCACAGCACAAATAGCAGAATTGAATTGTTTATATTCCCATTTTTTTCCGCCAGCCATTTCTTTTGTTTACGCTAGTCGCTAGCCAGCAATGACGACCAGCAGACCGTCAACCACATCGTCGGCATATCGACGACCGCCTTTCTGGAAGGTCCCCAGTTACATTCTCCAAGACCCAACGCCCCCGCTCTCCCCGGCCCGAACATCAACAAGTAGGACAGCCGTCCAACCTTTGCCGCCCCCCTGCCGCCTCACCCAGCGCCGGCGAAGCAGCATTAAGAAGCATGTTCATTTCGCCGACGAGCTTGCCACTGCCCCCGGGAGGGGGGGCGTAAGGGTAAGTCAAGAGCGCCCATGTGCTCTCAATTCTTTTGGGGCTGTCAGAATTCAGTTCAATAGCATTTGCCGCTCGGCTGGCTCGTAAATTTGTCAAGCGAAATTTAATTAATTGGCCATCGCTGCACTTTTCGGCTTCTTTGAGTGACGGAGCTCAGCGTGCAGCGGCGCAAAAAGTTCTGGCAATAATTCGATTTTTCTATTTGATGGAAATGCTAACGGAAAATTCCTCACCCAGCCACCGAATGCCAGGCATGCTGGGCGACCTTAAAAGCCATGAAACTAATGAAATTGCATAAGGGACTGGTGAATAATTGAAATACCTAGAAAACTAAAAGAAAATAGATTTCCTAATACGAAAAATTGGCAAATTTCTGGCTCGGTTCTTGGGGTATTTTCGGGACTTGATCAAAAGCAGAATATCGACAGCTGGTTGAGTGGTTTTTGTTGTTTCTCCGGCTGGAAAAATCGCTGGCGGGTTTTCATCGACCGCGCATTACTCATACGGCGGGTTGGACGGGCGGATTTGATTGACTAATGCGGCAAACATCTTCTGTGTTCGTGTGTATTTCCCTTTCGGATTTGAGTGTAGCACATCTGCAGTAAATAATTTTGATTGCACCCTCTCTTGGCACAGAAAACACAAAAATATCCGCCGAGCCAAACAACAAAATTTTCGTATAAAATCTTATAAAAACTTGGCCCATTTGAAGAGCAGCCAGGCCCGTTGATAATGAAACTGATGACATGAATTTCAGGGTCATTCGCGGCCCCCTCCCCACTGGATGGGAACGGATCAGTAAATTGCCGAAATTTATGCCCCAAACGGCAAACAACTAAAATCGAAAATCGCGTGGGCCCCGCGGCGCTCGGACTAGCGAATAAAGAGAAAGCCGAAGCATTTAATTTGAATTGAAAATTGAATTTCATGCTGCGCGGCATGTAGCCCAGTGCTGGCCGAAAGCTGCACACCCCAAATCGTACAAGGAATACAAACTGTATTTGTTAATTTTAGTACTTGAGCAGCTTTGCGATCGAACAAGACACGCGCGCGCTGCAATCGCGCGATTCGCTCGCCCACCCAAAAAAAACCACACCAAAAGTCGCGCACGAAACGCGCACAAAACGCGGGCTGACCACAGCAGTCCCCTTCATGTGATAAGGAAAATTCTCCGCCTCCAGGAACACCAACGCCTGCAATGAGCCCCAAGCTGCATGAGTTTGCCGTGCAACTGCAACGCGACGGCCAGGGCACGCCCTGGGGCATCCGCCTGGTCGGTGGCAATGATCTGGACACGCCGCTCATCATAACCAGGGTAATAAGGATGTTAAAGGCCTCGCCCAAATCACGCATTCGCCTGGTTGTACCTGGGAAATTATGTAACCCGAGAGGCGGGCAGCAATCGTCTGCAATGCGCAGTTTGTAGCTTTGTGGTCGCAGCTCATTCATCAAAATGCAGCCGACAGCGAGTGCCCATTATCACTTGTCTTTGGGCTTTGTGTTGTGCAAAATAAACAAATCAAAGTGAAAGGACTGAGGACTCGGCTGTGACGAAGTGCTCTTCCCTCCCTTCGCTCTCCGGGAGACGGCCACTTGCCCCGAGGAATGTGGTGGGGGCGCCGCAGAACTCTCAGTTGCCGGCGTTGCGCCAAATCGTTGGCACCAATTCGCCCGCCAGCCATGCAATTGGCACGGCGCAGGGCAGTAAAGCTAATTGATGCCTAACAAATGAGATGGCCGACGTCTGTAAACAATAAGCAGGCAGGGCGACGCAAGGCCATCACAAAAATGCTATATTTTCAAAATACTCACCGTCTGTTTTCTCTACTTCTTCTTTTTTTTTGGGGCGCGGCGACCTTCTGTGCGTGTGGCAGGTGCAAGTGGGCAGCCCGTCCTACGGGGAGCTGCTGCGTGGCGACATCATCGCCAAGATAGGCGAGTACGATGCACGTGACCTGAGTCATGCCGACGCCCAGCAGCTGTTCCGCTCGGCTGGCAATGAAATCCGGCTGACAGTGCACAGGTGAGTCCATCAATTGCCCCGCCTCCAAAGCCTTTCTAACGATCTCCTCCAGGGACAACACAATCGCCTACACGCAAGGCGTAGAGGGTTCGCGCTGCAATTCAACGCTGCCCCCGGCCAGCCCTGAGTTGGTGCCTCATCGAGGCCCTTCGCCGTTTCTGCCCGGGCCCAGCCACTTCGAAAGGGCCATGCAGGTGCCCGTGGACACTTTGCCGCAGACGGTGTTCCCCACGCTGAACGCCTCGGGCGGCTATGTGGCCCCGACCTGCGGCTCCTTCTCGCCGATGCCCACGCGGGACCACCAGCAGGACGTGGCCGAGGAGCAGTCGGCCATTGTCAATCAGGTGAGTCAAAAGCCCCGCGTTCTATGCAGCGGCAAATTAGCGCTCTGGCACCGAAAAGTAGGCAACATTTAGTTTTCATTACACGAAGAAAAACCCAACTGAGCATCGGCTGCTGTGTTGTGGGGGCCGCGTAGGCAGGAAAGGCCTGTGACGCAGTCGCCTGCAAAAACAAACAAAGCCCAGCAGCCGAGGGAAATACATAAAATTTACCTCCAAGCCCAAAGCCAACGACGCAAATAAACACAACCAACAATGTTTCCATTTCGGCCACTTAGCAGGCCAGCAATGCAGGCGGGTGGGTGGCGGCACAATTGGCAGTCGCCACCTTCTGATCTTGGGCCAGGGCCAACGGAAGATCGGGTCGATCATAGGGCATGAGTGGGTGCTGGGAATGACGCGGCTAAATGAATCAAGGCATTTAATTCGCCACCACCCACCCACCAAGGTCAGCCAGCAGTGCAGTCCCCAAAAATATAAATACAAATCCAAGGTGGATATTTTTGTACCCAACGATTTGTCAGCTTGCTCACGAGTTAGCAGGTGGGCCGCAGTGGGGTCCTGTCCTCCAATGCGGTTCCTTCAAGGCTTTCAGGTCACCTGCCTCAGCCTCGAACTTTGCCGAACATGTTTTCCCAAATTTACATGGTCCATGAAGGCCCCCGAAAAAAACAACAACCTTCGCCGTAAACAAACCGCAGAAAATCTAAACAAGATTCTAAATTATGAGGTATTTTTCCGGGTCCTACGAGAACTTGGGAAGGTTAATTACAGAGGTCGGCACGTGTGGACCGACGGATTTGACGGTCGCAATTAGCGAAACGATCAGCAATGTCAGCTTGAATATTTTCCCATTACATAAATCGATTTTGACAGTTGACAAATTTGAGTTTACTGCAATGCCATCAATCGAGGACAGCGGATCTGAAATCATCAATATTCCAAATCTGTCTGTTTGGTATTTTTCTAGAGCGTTTAGTATTTTTTCAAAAAGATGTGCGGGTTGTTTTTTCTGCATTCGGCAAAACAATAACCTCGGGGGAGATAAAATTTTGCGCCTCATACACAAAATTAAATTGCTGCCAGTGACGGGCAATTAAAAATGAAAAACAAATGCAACGAATCGAAAGGAGAACACCAAATCCATGAATACCAAATACCCTTTAAGCAGAGTTGAAATGCTGGAGGGAATTTGTAGAAAGGCTTAAAGGTTCCCACAAAGGATCTCAAAGAACTCTTGGAGACTTCTTTCTGTCTCATTGTCCGCAGCTTTGCGAATGACCACTGTCAATATCAACGGAGGCAGGACAAACAAAATTACCTCGACGGCAGCCGCCCCCCGCGGGTGACGAATGAAGGCGCGTGGGCGTCGCTCTCGACGGCCACCAAATCCCAGTCTCTGGGGCGGTTGAGAGGAATCTTTTTTGTACAAAAACAATTCATGTTTTTTTGCATATAGAAAACGAAAACAATCTTCGGATCGGGCGGCTCTCTCGATGCCTCCTCTGTGTGCGTGGGTCGTACGGCCTCTGACCGATGGTGAGATTCACACGAGCAGGCGGACAAAGCGGGGGTGGGGGACATATGTATATCGCTTATGTAGAAAATTCGTATAGCTATAGACGTTGGATTGGAATTTAGCGGCGTCGAAATAGCAATAATTCGCCAGAATTTGAAAATTTTCGATTCAGTTGCGTTCGGAATATTGAAAAATAAACAACAAACACAATTTCGACAAATACAACGAAATTCACATCCTTTTCGTTCTGATAATTGAGTGTTTATAAAGCACAGCGGCCCGATCTCCGAAAGTAGTGAAGAAGAAGAAGACGAGGTGTGAATCACGAATTAAACCAAAAATTCCAATCGCGGTGAAAAGACTTGAAAAATATTTACCGCGTCTTTGGAGTTGCGTAATAATTTTTAAAATAATTTCCCAATTCTTATTGCTTTTATCGGTTCGAAAGGAAGTTCGAAAAACAAATCGAAAATGGAGTACGTTCAGTTCAAAAACGGATCACCAGTCTACTACCGGGAGCAGGGAGATATCAATGAGCGAATTCAATATCAAGTAAGGCCCCGAAATTCCTAAAGTGATTTTAAACCAAAGTGCTCTAAAAATATTTGGGAACAGATCATTAAAGATTTCGCCAGACCCACAAATTGCCAAAGAAATTTAAATAATTTCGCCTCACGTATATTTTGCCATTTGCGCAGTCGAAAATTTAAACTCTGCTGTCAAACATAAATTCAAGTTCAAAAAGCGCGACAGTTGAAATAATTTTCAAAATGAAAATTTAAAAAGAGATTTTCATTTATATTATTTACTTGGCCAGCCGTTGGCCATATATCACCGATCCATGCTCTCCCCTCTCTCTGATATATAATGTTCTCCGGGGGGAATGGCGGGGGAGCTTATTATTCAAACATTTTCCGATATGTGTGGAAAGCTTAGGATAATTTTTAGAGGGGGGAAATGTAATTCATACCGTTTGTATTTTTAGCCGAACAAATCGGAGCAGCCGTCGAAAACTCGAAAGGCAGATAAACAAAAAAAATTCCGCCCGATGAGCGGAATTAATTTCCCCACCAGCGTACATAAATTGGGCGGATGACAAAAGAAATAAGCTGAAATTACCTCGAGTATTGAACCCGAAGAACAGCTGGGGGCATTGGGGGGTTAAGGGTTCCTGGCAAAGCGTCAAAATTCTGTGACGCAGTGAAAGTGACAATTTCACTTTTCTTAATTTATTTTCGAAGATTTGTTTACAATTATTTCTTCTTTTTTATGATTTTATTTTACAAATTAGCTATTTTCGGGGGGACGGACAGACGGTCTGCTCAGGGTCAGAATTCCCCCAAGTGACCTTGGCGAGATCTTTCCTCGTCGTTGGTATTTCGAAATTCCCTTCGCTCTGCCGCATTTACTAAAATTTACGACAATCATTAAAAACTATCCTACAAATAGATGAGTTGGGTCTTTTCAATTAAAACTTAAGCAAGAGAGACGGACAACAAAATCAAAAGTGACCCTCAAAAATCTCTCGAAAGCGAGCAGAAAATTCTTTTTTTTTTTAAATTTAGCGCGAACATGAAATTCGTTTATTTTCGTATGTCTCAAAATTTTGAGCGCTGCCTGCCTGACGATCTCCGTTGGCATCAAGGTGATTCGTTATAAAAATAATGAGGCGCTCGGGAAATGCGCAATTAACTAAGCAACCGAATCAAAATTACCTTCACCCCCTCAGGCCTTGCCCAGGCAGGCAGTGTCGCTGAGGATGGAGGCAATGAGCTGCTTGTCGCTGAGGGCGGCATGGACTTCCTCCTCGTCCCATTGCAAGAGGATTTTGCTGAGGCGCGGCTCCTTTTTGCGCATGATTCGCAAGATGCCGCGGGTCTCCACGAGGTCGACAGTGCCGGAGAACTCGGCCTGGTCGAGGGCCAGGATGTTGCGCTTGGCGCAGACCTTGCGGTAGACCTCGTGGAGGCGGCCCATGCTGATGTCCTTGTTGCGCTCGTTGCGCAGCATCAGCACCAGCGAGCAGAGCATCAGCTTCTGCTGCAGCGGGAAGGCATCCTCGATGTCCTCATTAAGGTTCTGCGAGGCGCCGTAGACTTTGTTCAGCACCGCAGCCACCTGGGTGACCTGCACGGGCTTCAAAATCTCTTCAGCTAAAAAGAAGAACCAAAATTAGCGGGCGCCCACAAAGAGCAATCGTCCCACTCACCTGGTTGGCTGGCAGCCTGACCCTCGTCCAGGTCCAGGGCCTTCAGGTTGAACTCTTTTTCCCCCTCGCGCTTCTGCTGCTCGGCTATCTCGACCACCCGCCGGCCAATGTCGAGGGCCCGCCGCACATCGCCGCTCACGGCGCTCACCTTGGCCGCCAGCAGCTGCAGGGTCACCGGCGGGAACACGTCCAGCACGTCGGCCTCCGCCAGCCGCGACTTGAAGATCTCCACGATCTGCTGCTTGCTGTACGGCGGGAAGTGCATCAGTCCAGGCTTCAGCTCGCAGCGCGCATTCAGCCGCATCAGCGCGCGGTCGGTGAGATCCAGGCTGTTGGCTATGCCCACCAGCAGGATCTTGGCCCGCGGCAGGGCCGGCCACTCGAAGATGGTGTACAGAACCTCCTGCCGGGCCGTGCACAGCTGGTCGATCTCGTCCAGCACAAGGAGAAGCATGCGCTTGGCCGAGCGTAGATGGCGGTGGATGGCTTCCAAGTGGTCCCTCTCCGTGCGTCCGTTGGGCTTCAGCTGCAGCTCCAGGCAGAGCTTCTTGTACACCGCGCCCACGCTGGCTATGGAGGTGCAGTTGATGTAGACCCTCTGCAGGCGCTGGGCGAACTCGGGGGCCCGCAAGAGCAGGGAAAGGCAGGCAGTCTTGCCAGTGCCCGGCTGGCCCGAGACATACAAGCTGCCCGAGGTCTGGCTGTCCAGGTGGCTGGTGAAGAACTCACGCAGCTCCTGGAGTTGGGCCTCTCGGCCTGGGAGGTTCTGGGTCTCGGCGCTGTTGAGCACGCGCCGGGCATTTTGGTACTTGTTTCGCGTGGGCGAAGGGCTGTCAGTCGGGGGAGCAGGTGGCTCTGGGGTGTCCTCTTTGGCTGGCGGCTCGGTGCGCTCGTCTATGCTCAGTCTGTCGAGTAGGCGGGTGGGGCTGATTAAGTGCTGGGGGAGTTGCTTCTTGGGCTGCTTTGGTGGTGACACGTGGAGCGCTGGCTCGTCGTCGCTGCTGGAGATCTCAATAGGGCAGGGTGCGGGGGCAGGTGTACGTTTTGTGGTGGTCCTTTTGGGTGTGGTGCGTGGCGTGTTGAGGATTATTTGCTCGAGTTCGATGTGTTTTTTGATGACGGCCGTGGCGGCAATGGCGCTGCGGCGTTTGGGGGTCTTGTCCATTTTATTCAACAGGTTCCTGTTTTCGTTATTTAAGAAATTATCATCTTCGTCTTCGCTGTCCAAGTGCTTGGGCTGCTGCCGACGACGCCAAATTTCGGATCGTCGTGGCGTTGCGGGCAGTGGCGACGGCGGCAGCGCTGCCGCTGTTGGGGTTTTGCTGATGCTGCTTAAGCGCGTGGATCGTCGGACAGCGGCCATTTTATGTGTTAGCTTAGCAAGCAATTAGCTTTTGTTATTTACTTTAAAGCACTAATTAACTAGAATTTCTTAACTGGCTTAGGTCTGATGCGCGTAGGTAATTAGAAAATTGTTATAAAAGGCGCGAAAAGGAACAGCTGCGCGCGCGATCAGCTGCCCCACCCAGCCCTGGTAAGGGCTGCAAGCCAGAGATTGGAAATTCTTTAAAAGTTATTTGGATAAGATTTATTAAAAGCATTGTTTTAAGCTTATGGCGTTTCGATCTTAATTAAATTCGCTGGAATCGTTTTTTATTTTTTTAAACTCACGCTAAGTTGGCAGTCCAGTATATATGGCAACTCTGGTTTGCTAAACGCAGAGTTGCATTTGTGACATTTTAAGCGCGTCTTTTTGAATTTAAATCGAAAGGTTTGGCTCGCATTTGTTTGTGGCAGAAAAACCAAAAAACCAACGAATTTGCTGGACGAACAGTCGACGCTTACGTAAGCGCCTATAAATATTTTGTTTTCGCTGAGATATTTTTAAAGTATATAAATGGGCGCACTGAGCAGGCACACAGCTCGTGCTCCGCGCTCTTTGGCAACAAATTAAATACATAAAATGGAATTTTGGTAAATAAAAATTATACCCCCCACACACACACACACCCAACACACAAGACGAAAAAACATATAGCAGAATTTGTTTCTAGAATCTTTTAATCGCATGTTATTTCTGGACATTTTGGCTCAGCTACGTGTACATTGATTTATTGAAAGATTATTGCCCAAATGACCGACCATCAAACCGCCAAATGTCTGCCGTCATAAACACATCTAATCCAATTAAAATGTGTGCCTTTTTTTCAGCCCTACCGTACAACTCCACTGGTCTTGCCCGGTGCCAAAGTCTCCAAGTGCGCCCCAACCACAGAGTCGTACTTGAGGCACTACCCCAATCCAGCTGTGCGTGCTCATCCAGGACACGACTACCATGACAGTATCATGAAGCAACGTGTGGCCGACACCATGTTGCACAAGGTTGTTGGCCAGGATGCCGATACTGGCAGAGTGAGTAGAGGAGAAGGGGAAGTGGAAGGGATTTATTATAATGATGGGATTTGGTTTTTGAAGGTCTTCCACAAGCAATTCAACTCGCCCATCGGCCTCTACTCGGACAACAACATCGAGAGCACGATCAGACAAACAGTTCCGTAAGTTGACTAAACCAAAAACGAAATCTGTCCATCTGCCCATTGGGAATCGTTTATTGCTTTCAAGATTAAAGAGCGCTTAGTTCAAAGACAACCACAGCCGACACTAACCTCTGACTTTTCTTTGAATTTTGATATCAAATTTTGAATAACTTTTCGATTTGAATAAACAAGCCCAACCCAAAATGCGTAGTCTATCGAAATGGAAAGTTTGAAGCTTCAACTGCGCCTAACTCGCTGCGCCGACTAGTTAGCTTCCCCGACTTAAAATCTAACCCAGCGAGACATGAATTTTGAGTAGAACAAATCACAAAGTACATGGAATATGGAAGTCTTTAATCCTCAAATGATTTCCAAATTTTATTGTACTTCCACACACACCCACACACACACACACGCGTAAGAGACGTATACATTTTTTGCATATCGAAATTCCTATACCTTTTATATAGATCATAAATATTCTATGTGTATTGTTGTAGCTTTGCCACAAACGATTGCAATCGTTTGAAGGACAGTCCTTTGCATCGTCCTTTGCCAACAAAACTTGACGGGTAAACGTAAATTTTCTCTACCATACGTTCTTGTTCTCTACTTTATATGAAATGATATCGTATATGAAATGGTTTTCAAGCATCACACACAAATGAAAGAGCACTCGATTCTCTTGCCACTTGAATGCCCCCAGCAAGAGACTTTACTTTTCTTTAATCTCCCCTAATCCCCACCACCCAATGAGTGATGTTTATAAGGCGCAACTGGAATGCTCCCCACTCTCTTCTCCCCACCTGACCGGGAATCCTAACCGTTTTGTTGTCCCGTTACCCACAAGTCGCTAAAAAAAAGCTCCCCGACAAACACTTTCCGACTTATATATATTATAGCCTTAACTCTGGACCAGAAAACACAACAAGACACAAACCCAGCCAAACTCTAAGCATGTGCTGTTCTGATCGTAACTCCCATATCTCTAATGTATGATGTAAGTGTTTTTTGTTTGCCGAGGAGAACTCGCCGGGTATGAAAGTGTAATGGATACTCTATACCCCAGCCAAAGGTCCTCGATCCTTCCCCGTGTTGACTCTGTTTCCTTGAAGGGGAAGGGGTTCTTATGCTTTCGTTGTTGGGCGTTTCGGGGGAAATGGCAAAGGTGGCGCAAAACTCGGAAGGTAAACTGGAGTTAGGGAATTTCAGCGGAACATTTGTAACTCTTCCCTTAGGCTATTTAGTTTTTAATGCTTAGAACTTAGCTGCACGATTAATGTTAGAATTTTCATCGATCTATCTTTCCTGGAACAAAAACGAAAAATCCTGGAGCAACAAAAGCAAAAAGACCAACTTGCCGAGCAGCAACGTCAGCAGCGCCAGCAGCAACTGCAGCAACTCTATCAACAAAATAAATAAACCAAAAGAAAACTCAAATAATAGCAAAATTTACTAGACAATTTGCCCCCCCCACCCTGCCAAGTTCCCAGCCCCAAAAAAGTTCCTATTAAGATTTTAACCCTGATGATGTGGACGAGAGTTTGCTAGTTCCTGAGTTAACCTTTTAATTCCTTAAGATAATGATTAATCCCATTCCAGACTAACTTAACCTCCCCTCGTCCTCTGCCAGAGAGCCGAGCAAGCGATCCGTCGAAGTTCGGGAGTTTTTTTTTTAACTTTAACTTTTGTTATGCGTTTGCGTTTGATTTCCATTAATTTTTTAGAGTTTAAGGAATTTGTTAATGCGAGTTTTTTTATATTTACTTCAAATTGGTCTCTCAAAGTGTCGCAGACGCCCAATTGATTTTGAAATAATAATAAAAACCAAAAATAAAAACCAAAAACAAAATAATTCTAACGTATTTTGTGCACATCCTGTTTTCTCTTTCTATCTCTCACTACTCTGTCTCACGCTACTCAACCGATGTTAAACAATTCGGAATATATATCTTAATATATATTCTCAACATATACGAATGAATTTCTTAAAATTAACCACCCGATAAATCAATAAAAAATTAATTTCAATTCTCCATAACCCAAAAAATCAACCAAAAAAAATATATAATCCAAAAAACGGCGCTTTCAACGATCTCAAAATGATAATCATAAAATGAATGCAAAAATATCTGCATGCAGTTATAAGAAAACTGTCGTGTACGATCCAAGGAACAGCGACACCTACAGAGCCATCCAAGAGCAGGACATCTACGGCTCCAGCTATGGCAATGCGTCCCCTCAGGAAGTAACCATACCTGTACAGACAAAGGTCTACCAGCCGAATAGATTGGTTCCAGGAAAGGTAAGATCGAGCGATGTGAGCCCGCTGCTTAAGGTCAGAGACTCCAAAAAGAATCAAACCGATAAACCAAATAATACAAAAAATACTGTTAACTAAAAAGAAAAGAAATCGAAAATCCATAAAAGAAACCGAAACAGTGAGAAAATCAGACAAGTTCGTTCATCTCTTTCGCTCTCTATCTCTGTCTCTCTATATCGTTATCGTATATCGTTATCGTTATCGTATTGTGCTATCTATTTTACTCTGTCTCTCATGCCCAGCATTTTGTGTCCTCTCTTTCGTGTCCTCAAGCGCCCAAGTAAACCAGCTCCGCTTGGCCATAAAAAAGCCTACGCTTTTGTGTTTTTGGATCGTAGAACTAACCCCCAAAACGACTACTGAGAACTGCCCGTCATCTAACCCCATCTGTGTGTATATTTCCCACATCACTTGCTCACACTCAACCAAAGATCATAGTTTGATTTGCTCAGTTGAATGCCCGAAAAGAATTCTATATTATTTTTTTTTGCTTTCGATTTTACATCGACTTGTGATTTATTTGCTTTTCCGATTTCCTCGGAAAACATTTCTGTTCTTAAACATTTTTCAGAAGCCAGTATCAGCGCCCGTTTCCCGTCCGCCGTACAATGTAAGTCAACCGCACTCTTCCCCTATAAGAAAGTGATCCTAACTCTGGGAATTCTTGTTTTTTTAGGTGGTAAACGCTCACGATGAAAGTATCCGCCAAAGCGGCTCTTTCAATCGCTTGATGTACAGCGTCTTGGGTGCTACTGATTATTAGAACAACAACAACAACTCTGATGTAGCCAGGACCTTTGATATAAAGAAGCAACCCAGCCCAACGATCCTTGGCGTTGCCTTTAAGTCAATTAACATTTTTAGCGGATTTTTTGATTGAAATTCTGTTCAAAACTAAAAATTATATTAAAAGATTAAAAACTATTCAATAAAAATTCAAACGAACCACACAAAAACCAACAGGACTAACATAAATAATCAAATCCTTTAACAAACTCTCGTCCAATCGGCTGGCAGGGATTTTAATTCATAAGAAATTCAATGTTCAGCGTTTGCCTGTCTCTCAATTAGAAATTAATAAAGAAAATCATCAGCTTAATATTAAATTCGGGTTTTCAAGGATCTTTCGATCTTCGATCCTAGTTTTTAGTTCTTTACCCGCCCCGAATTGTATGAGAAATAAAATTTGGAATGATGAAACGGTGGCTGGTTTGATTTGCATAACGTGACTCGGCTGTGAAATCAATAAATCAATCAATCAATGCGGCAATTAAAAGCCAAACCAAAATGAAGTGGCAAATGCAGAGCAGCGCAAATTTGATGGAAATAAACCGACAGACTTGGTAATGAGGCGGCTGCCACCGCCGCCACGTAATAACAATCGGTAACACACACACACCGCCCATAGTTACCTGTACTTTCACTTTGGGTGTGGATACTCCCAAGCCGACCTGCATTGTCGGCCGTTGCCGGCCCCATTAAGCGGTCAACGGCAAACACCGAGGGGAGCGGGGCGAAATCAAAAAGAAATACTGCCTCGTCAGGGTATTGAGCAGCCGGTTGTCGCCGCTGACCTTGTGCTGAAGACCGATCCATAAGTAATCCCCTGGCCGGGCTTAGAGGCGTCTCTGAAATTCGATATGAAAAACTCAGGGGACTCTTAAGTAATCGCCGGGGATGGGCTGGAGCTCGGTGGGTGGTTGGGGCTTAATGGCCCTCGATACGTGCGGCCCACTTGGTTTGGATCGTAAAGGGCTGACATTTGGCAATCGGCGCCGTCAATGCAGACGGCTGGCGGGTCAGATGGCCAACAAATCACCGCAAAGTTCGACGCCGAGCAACGAGATCCATTCAACCGCAACCACAACGAGCCACTCAGTCACAGATAGCGAACAATTTATGCTTAGTTGAGGAGATTTTCGGGTAGATTTGGGTCAGGCCATAAACAATTGATTGGCGCACTTGTGTCGGCTAATTTTGCAATTGGCCCCTGGGTCATTAGGGGGTTAAGCATGCTTTGTCTGGTTCTGCCAAGGGCGCCACGCCCACCCCTGGAATTCTTAGCTGATTTATTAAACAATTACGCCCACGCACGAGGATACCAGCAAGACAAACGAGCGAAAGCTGAGCCTCGCCTGTTAGCCTGGCCAAGACGCTGGCGCTCTGGCGATCTGGGCCAGGCTCGTTTCCGGAGGCCACCGCTGCGTGGGCGTGACTGCCAGTCGATCCAGTCCCAGTCCCAGTCCCAGTGCCAAAAAGCCAGCCAAGCCAGCCCAACTGGCCGGGCCAACAGCTGTTTTAAGAGAGCCGCTAAGAGCGAGCGCCGATGACGTCAATGACTGGCGTTTGCCGCGGCCCGTTACCGTTACCAGCCGGTATAAAAGTGCAATTTGGCTTCGTAACGGTCGCAGAAACTTTTGTAACTCCGTTTGGGTCGCGCGTGCGCAGTGAAACCAGCCAACCAACCAAAACCCCAAGCTCAACTCAAAGAAGCCCCAGCAAAATGGCAATGCAGCTTTTATTCGTGGTGGCCACGGTCGCCATTTGCTCCAGCCAAGCAGTCGTTGCCCGCCCCCAGCAAGCGGGCGTTGATCCCGCCTACTTGCGCCAGTATTACCAGCAGCTCCAGCACCAGCAGCAGCAGCAGCAGCCCATCGAGGGCACCCCCATCTACGAGCAGAACTCGGAGCAGAGCCAGCAGTATGTGAACTCCGGCCAGCAGTTGCGCCTCAAGGACACGGTGAGTGAGCAGATCCGCGCCCAGCAGCTGCAGCAGCACCAGCAGCACCACCAGCAGCCCAGCTACGTGGCCCCGGCGTTGAGGGATTACCTGCAGCAGCCCCAGCCCCAGGTGGGAGCCTAACCCCGCTCCTCCTCTTGTTTCCTCTAAGGCCACTTCGACTCGAGTTGGCTAATTGTGTGCGTGAATGTTTCTTCCTTATTGCAGTACCAGGCGCAGCCTCAGCAGACCACAATCTATAGGCAACCGCAGGCTGTTGCTGCCCCAGCGCCGCAGCCGCCGCGTCGCGTGCAGCCCGTTTATCAGCCAGCGGTGTCGCCGCTGCACAGCAAAGGACACAAGCTGGGGGGCCACCAGCAGCAGGCCGAGGAGGAGGAATACGATGATGTAAGTGAAATCAACTCCCCATTCAATTCCCCGCATCGCATAGAGCAAAGCCATCCAAGTGCATAACGAGTTGGCGGCGGCCAAAATAAAACTTTCCATTTCGCTTGGCTCAAAGACCGCGAACAATGCAAGCGGCATAATTACAATGGAGCCATGGACTTGCCACAGCCTCAGTTGCAGATGGCGAGAGGTTCATTAACCAACTCGTCCACATTTCGGCCATAAGTGGCCGTCGTTTGGGCTCCCATGCGGAAGCCGCTGCTGCCAATTTCCGTTGGCCAGTTAGAAAAAAGCCAACCATGGCAAATTTTCGTTATATGCAACTGGCATTGTTGGTCCGGTTCGGCTTACAATCACTTTCAAATGCGACCCATATACCCCGATTAGAACCAGTTTGGTTTTGGCGCTGCCCCAGCCTTTCCAATTCCACAGGCTGCCCAGCAACTTTTCGGGCCACGTAGCCCGCCAAGAACAACTTGGCTCTGTTGGTTCTCATGACCTTAGGCAGTCAAGCGACCCACCGACTGGCCGCAGTGGGTGCAGCCTTGGCGGCATCCTCAGGCATCCGCGCGCTGGTTTATAATGCCAACCGGCGGCCTTGGCTCAGTTGTATGGTCAGCCGAGGGGGAGGGCCGTTGAGATGCGCTTCAATGATTTGCAGGCAAACAAAAAACGCGCTACAAAACACGAAAAATAATTGGCAACACAACAAAATTTGAGTGCAACGCGCAGCGGAGAGATCACTGCGCCTGGGCAGTTGCATAAGCGAAGCCCCCCGACTGCCCGCCGGTGTGTGGGGATTTCGTGGGAGCTTTTGGAGTTATGGCCGTTAAAAATATGCAAGCTTATGGCAAATTACTTTCACTTGTGTGTGTGCGTGCCACCGGCCAGGTTACGACTCCGATTGCAGCCCACCAGGCACCCGCCTGGGTGATGTAATCGCCGCTCCAGAAACTGGGCCAGCCACGCATTTTGCCTATTAGACAATCTCACCATCTCCCCGGTTGTGCGGGTCTCTTTGCAGCAAAACTCCTCGTACCAATTTGGCTTTGATGTGAAGGACGACGAGTTCACCAACTACCAGAACCGCAAGGAGATCCGCGACGGCTCCGTCATCAAGGGCAGCTACTCGGTGGTCGACTCTGATGGCTTCATCCGCACCGTCAAGTACACCGCCGACCCCAAGGAGGGCTTCAAGGCGGAGGTCATCCGCGAGCCCACCGACATTGTCGTCAAGATCCCCACGCCCGCCCCCCAGCAGCTGCTGCGCGCCGGCGGCGGCGGCGGCCACAAGGCCCCCCAGGAGTACAGCAACAAGCAGCAGTACCAGCCCCAATACCATCAGTATCAACAGTAGATTTCGGGATCCCTTTTTGGGGCCAACGAGTCCTGGAGAAGTTCCGCCAGTCCATGTAGTTTGTAAATAGAAGACGACGGTCCAGCCGGTCCGGGAGTTGTGGGAGGGGCTGGCCGGGCTTGTCAAGCAATCAATTACTCCATTCATCCATATGTATGCACAGCTATGTAAGCGTATATCCATGATGTATTCATTGCAACGCAGCGATGCGAACTTTAGGCCTACGAAATTTCAGCGAAATCGAGTGAAATTTCACTCGCATTCTAATTAAAATCCATTTTCGAATTAGTTTTAAATCGGATTTATTTATTTTTCGAAGGGAAGGGAGAAAAGGGATAAAACTGGTTAAATATTAAGGAATTCAGAGAGCTTTTT
>JBAMCP010000778.1:0-30209 GCA_037075105.1 Lissocephala sabroskyi
TTAATTTATGAATTGTTATTTAAGTCTTGTACATAGGTATATATAATTAGTATAATTTAGTATTATTAATCTTTATTCTTCCTCTCATATATAACCTGCTCAAGCTGCCACGAATAAGGTAGCAGAAAACTTGTTTAAATGAAATACAAATTTTTAAGAAAAAAAAAAGGTGGTCATTTCTTTGCAGACACCTAAAGTTTAAAAGCCTGCGGGGCTCGTACAGTTTAAGAGTCTGACTAATTGCGCTCAACTGCGGCCGCTTAAGGCCGAGTATGCAAATGACAATTAACGATTAACCAAGACAAATAGACGGCCTTCGTCAGCGTCTGATTGCCTGATTCAATTGACCAGCAGCCGCCACGCCTACCACGCGAATCGATTTACCGTTGGCCATCCTCGGAGATCGCCTGCGCGCATCCCAACAACAACAACAAAGGCCAGCAATTATGCATATTTACAAAAGTTAATTGCCAATGCGGCGGACGTTGGTTGGTCGATCGCTCCTTGTGCTGCCCCACGCGGCCCCCTGGGGTCCGTCAGTTCCGCCAATTAACAACATTATTGACTCTGTCAGCCAGTCAGTCATCACCGAGGGCCGCCGCCACGGCAGCCACTTTGAAATGCTAATGAAATGGCCTTTTTAAAATCCCCATCGGGCGAGAGCTTCTCGTGGAAATTTTATATGAAATTTCAGAGAGATTCCATTTCGGTTTTTGCTTAATTGATTAAAGTTGATTAATTTTGCGACTGTGAGTAGCGGTGACCTGTCCGTGCCACAGGAGACAAAGACAAAGTCACTTCAATTTGCCATCGTCCGCCCTCCCGCGGGAAAGCTAACATTTCATTTTGATGTTCTAGCAAATTGAACTTTCTTTTTTTCTGTTCCTTTGGCGCTGAATTTGTCAGCTGGACGAATCGCGTCAATCGAATCATTCACATTGTTCAATTGTCTGGCTTCAAATGAGACTCATTGATGACCACCACAGGCGGAGTGAGAGAGGGAGCGGCGGAAAAGACAATTGGAAATTTGATGACCATCCCAGCCCGATGTTCCCACCAATGCCAACTGGATTTTCGGGCAGTCAAAGTCTGGCAATTTAACCACCCGTTAAGTCCTAAAGATCCTGCAACAGTTTTATGGTCCCGACCAGTAAACTTTGCGAGCGCATTAAATTGCCGGCCTGACGGCTAAGCCCACTCGAAGGTTTGCCACTCGTCAGTGCATTTGTCGAAGTTATCTGGCAATTTTTTACTGTTTTTTTTCTGTGGGCATTTCGAGGACTCAAATTTAATTTGGTTTAAGTGTGCGTGTGGACAATGGTCCCTCAATTTAGCTGGTTTTGTTCAATTGGCTTTTCGGAGACATGACGTGCCGGGCAGACGGGGCCAACTAGCCAACCAATCAGCCCGAAAAATAACTAAACGAATTTGATTTGTGGTCCTCACTCGGAGCTGATTTATGCGCCACGCTGCGCTTTCAATCAAACTTGCCGAGTCTGTTGAAAGAAAAGCCTGAAAACTCATCGAGTTACTGACCCAAAATTCCTACCCCCACTTGCTGCAAGGCGGAACGCCGGTTGCATAATGCGGATGCCATTAACCTCGCCGTCTCGTTGGGGCACAGAGAGAGAGAGAAAAATATCCTCGCAATTTCTCAATGCGCTCAAACAGTCGTCCAATATTGAACATATTTTATTGATTACATGAGGGGGCCCCATAATTTGGCTGGCTGGCGACTTTGCGTGTTTCTGCACAACTTTATGAGATTTTGGAGAGAGCCCCGTGCACTTGAATGTGAAATATTTGCGGTGCCGCCTGCTTGCTGTCTTTGGGGGTTGGCCGAGATTCCCCCTCATGAGTTATTGGCAAACAAATTGCTTATTTGTAGCGACAATTTGCGGTCATTTGCGAGGGAAGATTTTCCCCTTGCTCTGCCATTTAATTACGCATATTTACCATTTCGCCTTTGACGGCGGCTCATTTCTTGAAAGCGGTAATTGAAGTGCAGGCATCTCGCCATTTCTGGCGCTCTTGATTACAATTTATTGACTTTTTGGCCGTTATGCTAATATCGAAGGCAGGACAGACTCGCAGTGCGACTCGTTTTGGGGGCTAAGCTTGTAATCCTTTTTTTTTCGTCGATTTTGCATACGCCTGTGGCTCCCCTTTTCGTGTCCTGAGCAAATTGCAGGCTCAGTCGAGCTCCGTTTGGCCAGGCCAATTTCCGTTGCAGGTAGCAGCTCGTTTTTCGTGGGCCGCAGTGTGTGGGCCGCTGAGCCTTTTGTATTTCCGTTTTGTAAATTAGAAGCGCGAGGAGGTGGATTTTTTTTCTTTTCGACCGACCGGCCCTGTCCTGCGGTTCCATACAAATTTGTATGGCGCCGTGAAAACGATCTCATTTGCATATTCGTTACTTTCGGAAAAGGGTAAGAGGGCGGGGGCCGGGACATGTTTGCTCTCCTTTATGAGCTGTGACTATGAAAAGCCCAGGGGCTTGGGTGGGTCTCTTTGGGGGTTGGCCCGGCTCGGATAGAATAATTTTTTAAATAAATTGACATTTACGGCTTACGGAATTTGGGTCAACTTTAAACTACCGGGCGAGGGTTGATCCCCTCAACGGCACGAACTAATCGTTAGCACCTCAATTCAAGCGATAACCAAATGGAAACATCAACAGTCAGGCAGGCAATTTGGTCGAGCCATCGTCACAGCCTTGTGGTCAGCCTCAGACCGTCCTTGGTCCCTCGGGCCCGAAATTGGCCTGGTGGCTGGCCAAGAGCGTTGATTGCCTGGCGGGCGAACTGTCGATGCCAATAAGGCTCAAACGGAGAAGCACAAAGGACGCAGGCCCGACGGGGAGCAAAAGGACGAAAAACAGAAGCCACAGGCACTTTACTTTATCACACCCGCTTGAAATTTTCGAGAAAGTGCGGGGGAAATTTTAATTTCATTATAGCAGCCTGGCAGTCTGGCTGGCTGGCTGGCTGCTCGTCTGCTAATTGATTTTGCATGAAAGCCAATTTCGGTATAACCGTAGCTAATTGTGAGTGTATTTGTGTCTGTCTCTTTGCAGCGATTTCCCGCGAAGACGGTGAGGATACCACGCATAACCATCACCACCATCACCATCATCATCATCATCACCATCGCGGCGGTCATGGCGGTCATCACAATCACGGTAGCAAAGTTCCCTACAACGGTTACAATTCGGAAGAGTATCTGGATCGTCTGGAGCCGAATGGCAATATACCCGCTGATAAAACCAACTGCAGATATGGCGGTAAGTTTTCCTCACCACCATCCCCGCTCTTTTATCCTCATCCTCACGCTTTCCCCGCTTGCTGTCTTTGTCTGCAAGACTTTTCTTAGGGTGGGTAATAATTTATGGCCACTTGCCACTCGGCTATAATCTCTCATTTAAGCTGTCGAAAAAAAAATGAAACTAATTTCGTGAAATTTCCAGCATCCCACGCATAAATTAAGCGGCCTCCCGTCTCGCCGGGCTGGACGCGTTTTAGTTTGTGAATTCCTACGCCAGCGTAACTAATTACGTATACAACTAGTAGTACAGCCAGGGCAAGGCAGGGCTTCTGTGTTCCCCCCAGGGAAACGAAAAAACCCACCCCGGCGAGCTGGAGTCGGAGCCTTGCCAGTTTGTGCGCTCGATTTCATTTCCCTCTGCGATTTATCAAATTTTTGTGTCATTTAGCAAGCGCTTCCCTTAAATCTCACAGTTTTGCGTCCCGTAATTTCATCGTTTAATCGCATCTTTAATGCTGTGCCATATTTCCTTGGGCTTCTCCGTTAAGCCCGGGCAATTGTTAGATGTTCCTTGTCATAATTGTAAATTGCAATTTTATGCAAACAAAACAAGCAGCAGGCAACCCGAAGACGACGACGACGACAAGGCTAACATGGAAAGCGCTCAGTGAACCCGTAGATTGCCAGGGAATCAGACAATCGTCTATAAAACAACGGAAATGAAAATATTAACAGGCAAATGCACACCGACACAGTCGCCGGCCGGCCGGCATTGCGGAATTATTCATAGGCCACCGGCAGGAGGCAACATGCAGGAACCTCCACCCATTCGGCCCGCCCGGTTGTTATGCATTCAGCCTTTTGTCTGTTCCCTGGCAAGAGGACATGCGTGCCACTGTCAAGGTCCTCGTAGGGCCCCCACAGCAATGCAATTCGTCGCCAGCTGTCGCTGTCAGCGAGGGACATTCGAACTGTTGTTCCTAACGTATTTTGAGGACCTTTGAAGGGTTGCTTGGTCTGTTTTACGATCGATCCATAAACTTATGGTGGCTGTTTTAAAGAACCCATAAAACATAAAGCTTTTTAGCTAGCAATAAATAACGCGCCGAGTTCATTGAGCCGGGCACTTCCAATTACCCTCGAAAGAAAAAAGCAATTTGAGTTTTTCATTCCTATGCTGATGATGCGGCTGCCCTTCCCCCTGCGGTTGCCGCGGCTGCTGTGATTATATGATTTATGGGCTGATATCTTGAAACTCTGGCTGGGGCGGAGGAAGGAACCAATTTATGCTTGGAGGTTTTTTGAAAAACAAGATTATTGTTTATATGCGCAAATTATGCGCACTCACCGACCGCTTGGTGCCCGGAAAAGCGCGCTAAAGAAAAATGATTTTCCACATTTGTCGCCCATCAAAAGTTTGTGCGCCGAACAACAAAAAACCATAAACTCCCTTGGCGCTGCAAAATTTTCGAGGAACATATTTTCCCAATTCTCATAAAACATTTGACAAACTGCCGGAGTTTTTCCGGACGTCCTCCATATTGTAAATCATGTCGACCAATTATGAGCGACATGCGAGGGGAATTTAATTTGCACGCATTTCATCGTAAAGTCGCGGCAGCCGCAAGGAATTTCATGTCCTTGTTTGGCGGGGTAGCCATTTAAGTGGCCGAAGATCACGTGGTAATTCCGGGAATACCTTTTTAAAGTGCGGGCTCTCGCACCTGGCAGGCATCTTTTATGGTCCCCAGGATCTTGAATTCATCGTCTTAGACGTCGCCCCTTCCTCGGCTTCTTTTATGTGCCAAAACAGACAAAAGCCCTTCGGCTTTTGATGGATGATGGGTAGTGGAGTGGAGCGGAGTCTTCGCTTTCAGCTCTCTCAGTTCTTCTTGTGTGTTTACTTTCATTTAGCACTCTTGGCAACCCTGCCACCTCACCCACACCAATATTCAAGCGGGACATCTGTCCAAGGAACTTTTTTCTATACTCTTTTTGAGTGCAGAGTTGAATGAAATTTCAAGAAGAATTTCTAAGAACAAAGTAACTTTTATCACTTTCTTTCTCTGTAGTCTTAAGAATGTTCCTTCATCTAGTTGAGATATAAAGTTTGATATAGAAATTCAGACATTTTTGACAGACAAGAATAGAAGAATTGGAAATATAATTAATATATTAAAAATGATCTGTAAATACTCAAATAAGTTATGAGTAAAGATAATATTTGTGCTCATAAAAAAACCTTGAATGCTTGAATTAGTTTGGAATATGAATAAGGCCTTGAGAATCAATTTAATTTAACAGCATTTCTTTAATTAGAAGCTCTTAAAAATCTTCCCGCAACGGAATAAAGAGTCTTTCAATTAGCTCCGAATGGATTGAAACTACAGAACCTCAAATTTATAATCTGCAGAGAGTTTTTATCTAAAAATTTCTTGATACTTGCTTTGTTTCCTTAGTTCCACAAAAGCATTCTTAGAAACGGAATAACATCATTCAAATGAACAATTCCTTATCCCTCTTTATTTAATATTTTATAACCCCTTCCACCCCCACCGAAAAGAGTATTTCCTCTTCTACTTAACTCCTCCCAATCAAAGTAAAATCGCCCATTCCCCTGGCTTGGCTCTCACTTGCTCTGTTTTATGTACTTGCTCTTCACGTCTTTGGGCCGACAATTTTCCTACGACTGCCTACGGATTTTTTTAAATGATGCGCACACCCCCCTCCCCCCTTCCTGTGTCCTTTGTCTTTGGGATTTTTTGCACGTCGCGCCGTCTCTTGGCGCTCGATTAGTGGCCCCCGCTCCCCCCAAGTTGGAAGCGGCGGGTGGAAAAATGTCAGTGATTTAAATTTATTGGCAAAATACTTAAAGTGATTTTTTTTTCGTCCTGGTTCGCGGGGTGGGTTTTGTGTCTTCGTCCTTTATTTCCTGTTCCGCTTTGAGGGAATTTTGCTAGCTTCGCCGCGAACCCTTTGACATTTTTGTTTGTTTTTGTTTTGATTTTTTATGGGTTTCCAAGTGACTCGAGCGAGCTTCGGGAAGCAACCTCACGCGTTTTGCGGTTCATTTAAAAAATTCGACGTGGCAGCTTTTCGACGGCAACGGGGGAAAGCGAAAAGAACCGGAAAATCTCACCCGTTTTGCGGGTCGCGGTTTCTGCGGTTTCTCTGCCCTCTAGGAAAACCAGCAGTCCCCGTCAAATTCACTGCAGTTTATTAGGGAAAACAGACGCGGTCCCTTCCACTCCCACTTCCTTTGTATCTGATGGGTGGGAGGTTTTCCTTTTTTTAATGATTTGGCTGAGCGTGTTTTCCGTGTCCTTTGTCAGGATTCTTCGTTTGATGTGCTGACGGACGGCTGGCCTGTCATTCGCTTGGGCACCTTGAGGTTTTCTTGATTTTCTGCTAATGAAGCCACACTCGCGGGAAAATGACGTGGAAATTTTGCGGTCAGCACTGCCAATTGCCGGGTGAATTGCCCGGAAGAAGTTTTCCTTTTTTATTTCTAATTTGCATTCGAAGCAGTCCGACGATCAAAGTTCAAAGACAGACAGACCAAATTTGATGGGATTCAGGGATGCCCCGAGTTTAAATTGGCCAACAAAGTTCCCTTCCCCCTGCCCGTCTTCTCAATGTAATCAATTTTGTGGGAGGAAGAAAAAAAACTTTACAAAATCCCCCGCACTGCATTGAAGTTGAGCGACGCGCTGACTGGTGGCGGGTTCCTCGTCCTTTTTCTATTGGCAATTTTCGCCATTGTGGACGAGACAGGAAGCCAGCGCCACAAAAATATGAATGAGAGGAAAAAAATAACCTAGGAAACTTTGAGAAAAGCGAAAATATCTTTTGACAATTCCCCGCTTTATGCATACTAAGCTCATTATGGTCCGGCATACAGCCAAGAATAACACAAAAGACGCACTGACCGACCCCCGGCACGGTGGACATTTTTGTGAGGAAACTTTTTAATAGTGGAAAGTCGTCCTGGTTGCTGGGGCATTTTTGCTTAACCACGGCAATTTGACGCGCGATTTTATTGCAACTCGCTGGCTAACAATGCCCAGCGGGCAGCCCTGCCCGCCGCTTCTTGCCCGTCTTTTCAAAAAGTAGCGCAATATTAAAATTCATACTTGTCATCAGGAATTTATGCCCGTCGTTGGGGCAGTAAAAATCGAGCGCCGCCCACACAGAATCTTTAAGCTATGAAACTTTAAGGGTCGTTGTTTGGATTTTGGGGCGAGCAATCAGCGCGTCCCGAGTTGTAAATTTGAGTGACAGCCAAAGTATCCATAACGTCATCAGAGGCTCATACAGAGGCCGCGGGCGACCCCCAGCCACGCCCACATGAAATTAAGATTCATAATATGGCCGAAGAGACGGTGAATGTAGCCAAAGGCCGGGCAGATGAGCCGCCCCCAACTGTCGGTCACTTTGAGGGGGTCTGTCTGTCCGTGTGTGTGTGTGATATCCTCGTAACGCATTACAGCGATACAAGGCAAATTATAAGCAGCTTCTAGTGCGGTCGTTCCATCGGCCGGTCCATCGCTCTGCTCTTTGGGGAGTTGCCGGTTTGCCTGTCTGGCTGCCCGGCCGGGAGAGATAACGTCCGTTATGTGTTGACTTTGACAGCCTTGGGGTATGTGGCAGGGCCGGAACGTGCAGCGGCCTACCTATTTTGCCGGCCAGCAATGACGACACGTATGTGATTTGGTCAAGACCAGGCCACTCGCTTCCTTCCGGACGAGCAGGGCCGCCGCAGACTGCTTCAAATTTTGATTGTCATTTACGTGACTGGGCGTGGCCGTGTGGCCAGAAGCTTGTCTCAATGAAATTGCCGCAAATTATTCCCATTACGTTTGCCTTAGTCGATTGTTCCCTGGTTTGATTAACCCGCAGGCCACCCACCAGCAGCGCGTTGATTGTTCGGAAATCTTGCAGCTTCACTAACCTGCCGGACATCTCGAAACCCATAAAAAAGCAGTTAGTGTCCTCGAATTTCGTACCACAGTGCCAACCAGACGCCGTGGGCCCTGCGTGCGGTGGCTTTGTTGATCCTTCAACTGTCATTCGTGTTGTTCTACGTCATAGTTTCCTGTCCAGTGAAATTTGTCGACGCGGCTTTTGTTTTTTGTCCCCACCCAGACGCCCGGGCAAACAATGCGACATGAAACGCTGACGTTCCATGCCAATCGCTTTATGACGGACATTTGACGGGATCGCCACGCACTGATGGATTGCAACGGCCCAGCGGCCTTTATTTGCACTCGCCCGCAAATCATGACCAATAACAGCGGCAGCCTCGACTTGGCCCGGCCAAGTTAATTAAACAGCAGGACAATCGAATGCCGGTGGCTCGGGGCGGACTGCATTACATTTATTACGTATCCTTGTGTAAATATTATCGATAAATTCGAGAAGCAGGAACGCTCAAAATCCGCATCCAATTCATTGCTGATTAATTCGGTCTCTTGGCAGCAGCGAAGGGCTTTCATTTTTATTGTTGCAAGCTTCAGTTACCTTTTGCAATCCTTATCGATTGCTTGGACGGATTGCCAGGGAGTGCAGTTCTTTGTTGGCCGTCGGTAAATAAATTGAATTCCTGGAATTGCTGCCCACAACCCACGGCAAGGGGATTATCGAGAGACGGGCAAAGAAATCAAGTGATTTCATTTCTATTGTGTAATTTCCGAGTCGCCTGGCAGCGAACGGAATGCCAGCAAATTGGCCAGTGGTCATAAATCAAATTGGAGTATTAGAAAGCATAGAAAAAATCATTGTGATTTCAGCGGGCGTCCCTAGAAATTTTAATTGTTTCCGCAGCTCGTCCGTTGCTTCCGTCGTGCTTCTGCGTTTTTTATTACATTTTTTTGTGCGCATAAACTAATTTTCTATGCATGAAATAAGTTCCATTTAAGGGTCGACCGGCAGCCGGGTCGCCCTTTTGCCACTAATTGTGTCACAATGATGAGCATAATTTGCGCACACTTTAGTAAATATAATAACCAGGACACTCGCTCGCTCAGTGTGGATGGATGGAGGCTGGTGGCCCTTATAGAAAACTGGCACATTGAGCGGAAATTACGTGTGCGCCATGGGTGACCCCAGTGGCTTTCAAACTGTCGACGGCGCCAGTTGCGGGTGCAGCGCACTCGTTGCACACTTTACGGCGCCGTTAGACACTTTGATGCCCATCCGTCGCCGTTGCCGACCACATTTAGCCACACTAATTTTCCGTTAGTAATTTCATTTAGCCAGCCACTTTTACGGACCCTAAGAGGTGGCAACGACGAACCGTCTGACGATTCTTTAGAATTCTAGTTGCCTTTTTGGGGCTGTGGAAATTTCATTACTGGCATATTTGAAATGTAACCAGAGGTTTCCCTCCCCCTGTCCTGGGGGCAGACCAAGCGGTCGTCAAACTTTTTGGAGTATCCCATTTCTCATGTGCGCGCCTCTTCCTGTCGCACTTAACCCTTGAGGTGAGGGGCTCGTCGGTTTGTTGTGCAACAGACGCCGCTTTTAATTAGCATCAACGTCATTTGTCTGTTGTGTCAAGCCAAACAAGAGAAAGCCACTCACCACCAACCCCCCGAACCGGCTAGCCGTCCGCATTCCTGGGCCAGGATTGCCCCCTAGGCCTGTTTAACTTGAAGCCTCAGATTTCCGCATTGTTTTCCCCTTTAGCCGTTTAAAATGTCTACCCTTCTTATAAATATGCCGTCATATGTGCCGCTGTCCTCCGTCCCTTGGTCTTTGCCTGCTTTGCCGCCTGAGTGCGCCTGCCTTTGGTATGATGAATGATGCGTTGTCGGAAAGCCGCCGCCGCCGTCGCTGCCGTAAATTGTTTTGTTTTTGTTTGTGAATTACAAACAAAATGTCTAAAAGTGGATACCCCATCCCCCACCCCAACCCCATTGAGCAACAACAAATGTAAACAGTTTGACATGACAGCAAAATAAAGTAGTCGATATGCCAAACGCCGCTGTTCGCCACTCCTGCTTCCGTTGGCTGGCAAATCTATGGAACAATATTCCTATATCCTTGTACCTTGTGTTGTATTTGTGTTAAGCGATTTCCCACATCAGTTGTCCATTTGTCTTGGACGGACGCCGCTCGATTTGTCTGCCCGGAATTGGAATTTTACGCTCGTCCAAAAGGAAAGCAAAGCAATTTTATGTAATTTGTTAAGTAACATTGTTTGCTTAAGCGCTTTGTTTGGCTTCCTGTCCCACCCCAGGCCAAGAAAGTTGGGCTCTCGCGGGTCCTCGTGGGTTAATTACGAAACATCAGAAGGCTCTGCAGAGTCATTCGCGATTAGCGTTGACTGGCAATTTGGTCATTCAAACACCTTCGACTGCAGGAAAGTTTGCCCAGGGAAAACTCTATTGAAGTTGCTCCTTTTGAGACAAATTGAGAGCTTTCCGTCGTTGGCCCTTTCAACACACATTTCCGTCCGTGCTGTGGACTGTCGATGCCGTTGGCAAAACTATCCTGCATTCCTGCTTACTCCGGCGAGTTAATCCGCATTTAATTGTCTCGACGGTCCAAACAACCTGGGGCATGAGTAATTACAAGCAACCGGGCGAGGACAATAGAGGGAAGCCAGGCGATTCTCATAACCGCCGTCATCATCGAACGGACGCCTTGGAGTAATTAATATTTGGCCGAGTCCCCCAACGGATGCGTCCTTTGGTCTAATTGAAATTTCTAGCCCCAAACGAAAAATCAATGAAGGATTTTTCGGGCGAGCAAGTGTGTTGTGTGTTTCCGGGGGTTTGGGTAATTAAACACAATCAAATGACACTTTTCTCGTTCTTTTCGATTTGTCCTCCTCACAACCCCGAGTTAATGAAAATGTGGCTGCCTCCCGGTTATTTGTCTATGCAATTCCAATGGGCTACTAAATCTTTCCCGCTAGCAAAATAATTGAACAATTTGGCTCTGAGACGAACGGCAACAACAGTGCCAACAAATCTAATTCAGTCCGCTTCGCTACCCAGTTGGTTGGTGTTAATCCATACGCACAAATCAATTTGCCGGCTAAAACCAACCAGACCAGCGACCTGGTCGGTTGTGCCGTCTGGCTGACCGCAAAATTGAGCTATAAATAAGCGGTAATTGGAAGTGATGAACGAAAGGATGTGTTCCTTCCACACACACACGCTCCGTCGCTTTGTAACCTTTCTCACTTCTGCCGCGTGGCGGGCAAGTACCCAGCACAAATCTCTTATCAAATGTCAATACTTTATTCAATAAAAATAAAAATACATTTCCTTTACCTCTGCCGGAGGAGTGTGCGAGTGGCTGGGAATTCTATAACCATAGAGAAAATCTTTTTACGACTTTCGTCTTGGTTTGCGGGACGGGGCGGACCAGTCGAATGATTTTATGGTCGACAGCTGCGCTGGCCAATGGAATAAGCCATTAAATGTGCTTTTTGGCCAATTATTACGCGCGATTTATGCTTTTATTTGTCGGCCAAGTTTCGACTACACTTCGCCAGGACTTTCTCCCAAGAATCCACCCAGAGCAACGCATTCAATTGAGTCGGATCGAGTGGTTGGGTTGGCAGGGAAGTGAATATTGCGAGGGGGGAGTGAGCGTGTTATGAACTCCGCCAAGCGTGTGAAATTGAGTAGAAAAACAAAGTATACCCAATTAGCATATGAAAATAATAGCTGCCCCTTCTCCCAACACTCGACTAAATTACTTTCTTACATAAAAGCATTTTATATTCTACTTCTTACGAGCACTTGAATATTAGAATATCTTTCTTTCTACCCGCCTGCATGCAACTCTGGGGGCACGAAAATGCAACCCTGCTTTGCCCCACCAGAGTTCATTTTTTATTAACCAACAGATAAATTAATTTTCAAGCACCTTTCGCATTTACCTACATTAATTTTTTGAATTTTCCTTTTTCATTTCATTTAATTTTGTGTGTGCATTGAAGTCCTTTTTATAAACTCCTTTTTTCTCCAATTTTGTTTTATTTTTAGCACAAGAATCTGCGAAAAATGATAATAATAAACAACAAGGTAACTTTAATCGCTTCCTATTTACTCTCCTAGTTGATTTTAGAAATTTTAAACTCTTTGTTTCCTTATAGTTGAAAGTTAGAGTTTCAGTTTTATTGCTTTGCATGAGTAGCTTTTGTCGTAGTTTCTGACAGCAATTGAAATGGTAATATATCCTGACTCGCCCTCCCCCCGCACACCCACCTGAAAGGATCATTAAAACCACTGTCCTTTGGTTGTCCCTTTGTTGTTGGTGTGGCGGCCAAGCAGCGAGTGCAAGTGACAGGTCGAAAGTAATGATAAAACGCAGCGGGTTATCATTTTGATATTGAAAAGCCACCCACCGGCCCTTGCCCTTCGATGAAGGCCAGACAGCCAGTCGATTTTCCCAGCCGCAGTGGCATTTTCCAGGGAAATTTTCATCGTCTTCTCGACAGACACCAAAAGGGACGGCGTCTGAGCCTTTTGGCCTTGTTGGCAGCGGCAACAGCAGCCGCTCAGTTGGCCCTTTCGTTATCATATTTTTGTTGTAATTGAATTCTATAACAACACAATAAATTTTAGACAGAAATCGCTCCTCGGCCGCAGCAACAACAAAGCGGAAGGCCAGCCAGCGGAATGTGCCCAAATATGCAGACAGTCGACCGAGGGGAAGGCTTTCGATCGAGAGCCTGTGGGGGTTGCAGTAAAAAGAGGAAATTTAATTTCTACTTGAATAATAAATCAGACATTAAACGAGCGGGTGGGGCCCCAAAGCCCCCAACACACACTCCACTCACACACACACACCCGAGAGCGCGAGGGTTGCCGGTTCGATTTTTTATTTGGCAGCCATTGCACTTTTCCCTGGACCATATCCGCGGACCGGAAAGGCTGGCGAAAGCCCGGCAAGCGGAAGAGTTTTGAGACTTGCTCTTGAGTTTATGTTGGCCAATTGAATGCGCCGTAATTTTGGGCCAATGCCCACAGCAGTGGCGTTTATCAGAGATCCGGGGTGGCGGCCTCGTTTTCCGACTCACCTCACGCGCAGTCCAAGTGTCGATTTATTAAATTTTTACGCAAATACGCAACACGCGCAGATGAATAATAACGGTTAAAATAAACCACAACTACGGCCACCGCAGCAGTCACAGTCACAGTGACACTTACCGAGCCGTGTGACGTATGCAAATAACCGACAGGACAGCAGGACGTATGCCAGGAAGGGAATGCGAGGCGAGAGTAAAACTTTTATGCGGCCTCTTCACCGTCAACTATGTGAGTGTGTGCGGCGGGTGTGTGTGTGTGTTTCAGGGACGAAATGTCCCTGCCACTCGGGGCGCTGATTTAATGCAACATCAACGGCGAAAAGGAACAGGAACCTCGGTCAGTTCGGATTTTACGCCCGTCAGACTCCAAAAATATAAAACAACAAAAGTTATGGAGGTCAAACTGAAAACTCCAACTTGCAAATACCCTTAGTTTGTTTTTTATGTTTCCTCTCTTTGTGAATCTGAAGGAATCGAAGTATGGGAAGAACTGCAGGGAGATTCCTAGAACTACGCATATAATGATTCGACTGCTTTTGGTTCTCTCAGTAGATGAGTCTGTGGTAGGAATTCAATCTTTGGAATCAGAATCCTAACCCTTTTCATACTCAAGATATGAAAATATTGTTCAGTTTGAAGAGAACAAAAGAGCCTTTTAATGTAGACCGCTTCAAGAATATAAAAGTACGCGGTTTAGTCTTCTTAAAGGATTCTCTGGACTATTCTACCAAAAATGTTAATTTAGGATCTTTGTAAGATATATTTTTATAGAGATATTCAAAGCGATTCCAACCGGTAGTAAAAAAGAACACATTCTTTTCTGTAAGAACATTACAGACTGTGTTCCCTTCAGATTAATATTGATATTGATCAAGAATATATAAGATATATATCAGAATTAGCTCTCTAATTCGCTTTTACCCCAACTTCCAATAAACATTGAAAAGGAACTCACATAGTCACTTTTTCAAAGAGTGGTTACTTTCGTTCCCCAACAGCTGAGATTGCTTTTGGATTTTATAATTTATAGAGAACTTTGAGGAGAGCGGAAACGCGCCATTGCAATTGCCAAGAGGGTGGGCTTCATACACACCCACACCCACACGTGTGCATAAATATTGTTGGAAAGCCAAAAAACAAATAGTAAACAGAAATTATAATAACACACATAAGAATGCAAAGGACCACCAGGGGGCTGCGTTGAGCGCCTCACCGAGGGTAGGCCAACTCAAAGGCCCCATGGCCGTGATGCCAGCTCGAGCCACACGACCGCCCGAGGGGGTGGGATGACATACACGCAACCGCCCGCCGAATTGCGCGACCTGTGGACAAGTCGACTAGTCAGAGTGAGAAGACGGCTTTCCGCACACATGTGAGGATGGGCGGCGCTTTAAGTCACAGCAGGGCGACGTGGCATCCTTGCATAAAATTTACATAACTGTATCAACAAGAGTCCTTTGGAGCCGACTCGTCCAGCCTGCAGTTGCCGGCCTGATGGTTCCCAGGATCTTCGCTTGCATAATATTTTTCCCCGAATTGTTTTTTCAGTTTTCCACATTTTCCACTTTCGTCTGATGGTCCGTCTGATTTTCCATTTCCTAGCCAAAAATAATAACCGAATCGTCTGAGGTCCGATGATTTTTATGGAGCCTGGCCCGCCTCCAGGACGAACTTATTGGCCTTCTAATGCGGCCAAACCCTGTTGGTTGATTGGCCAAATCGAATGCGTTGGCAATTGCAATTCGATGGAGCGAAAGCCTTGACTATTCGCATATTTGTTGCCTGGCTTTTTACTCATTTATGAGCCGCGTATTTCGCCCAACAACTGGATGCCCAAATCGGTCCTTAGGCTTGGCCCCCTCTCCTCTGCAGCTTTTTATAGTTGAGTTTGTTCGTCTCGAAAGTTTGCTGGGCTCTGTCGAAATCAACTGCTGTTGAATTTTTAATTTTTATGCTTGTAATTTTTCACATTTCCTTTCGGCAGCCCGTCGTCGTTTGTGGAACATCTTGCGTTGCCATATTAAATTTTTTATGCCTTCTTCTTTTTTGTGGGAGGTGTGAAAATGAAATGGCCAGAGGGTGAACTCTGGCCAGGTAACCAACCAGCCGGCCCCCAAATCGAGTTAGGAATAGCACAAAAAAAAAAAACATTGCTTCCCTCCCCAACATTGAAACTTTAAAACCCTCTTGAAAAAACATTCAACTCGCAATCAGAGATATCCACACACACCCACTTAAAAGGCTAAAAAGCAAGAGGCAGCCAACCAAGTGCCCGGTAGAGGGCGCGCCCTGCCAGTGCTCCTAACAAAACCAATTTACGAGAAGTGCACTGAGCACCTGAAGCGGCAGGTAGTTGAGTTGCAACCGTGAGGCGCGGGGGCAGCAACGACAACTTTATCATATGAATATTGCAATAAAAGCCGCGCCACACGTGCTCACCGGAGCAGCCAGGCAACTTTAATGCAACCGCAGCTGTCGCAGCATCCGAGCGGTGCGCGGCCACCTGAACTTGCTGGCTGTAGAGAGCGTGGCATTTGTCAAAAGCAAACATAATTTAAAATGTAATTAGTGCTCAAATAGACCAACCAAACCAAACCAAACAGCCAGCGAGCGCAGAGGCAGTCAGTCGACTGTGCGGCCCGCGCCGTTTGGAGTGGCGGAGGCGAGGAATCATTGGGCCGAGAGTGCAAACAAATTGCAAGCGGACCAGGGCGATGATGATGCCAAGTCAATGAAAATCACCAGGTTACTAGGTGACCCAGTGCCCGGTTCGGGATAACCAGCGGGTGGCATGGCAAAACTTTGTCCTAGACCAACTTTTGCAGTTATATTGCCGGTGTGTTTTTCTTTTGAAACAATTTTATTATGCGAATTGCAGTGGCACTCGCCCGCCCGCCCGGTTCCGGGAAACACTCGTACTCGGTTATTTTTCATCTTGTTTACATGGCACATTTCGGCTGCTCTGTGCCGCGCGGCGGCGGGGCAACTGCAGTGAATGGTTAGAGTCGGCGCACCTGAAAGCCTTCAAGGTTGACTGAGTCGGCAGGTGGGCTGATGCGATTTATAATGAACCCGGGGGATTTTGGTCATTACAGGGAAAAAGTCCTTCAGACCTTTGGCCGGTGGTGGCCACTTGTCTGCCTGGCTAACAAGCGCGATTTCATCTCACCGGCTGACCGACCGCAAGTCTCTCTCTAATTTACTTCATTTTCCGCCCTTCATTTCCACTTGTCGGCCGCGGACTCATTAAGCCAACGAAGTCGACTAGCCGACTGAATGGTCAGTTGGCTGCCCGCCACTTGAACTTTTTTTTGTTTTGTTTAATGTTCTTCTCTGCGTTTGTTGGAATTAATATTAATGCCCCGGTCTTCTGCTTTGTGGTTGCTTCTTTCAGACTGGCGCAGTGCCGACAGCACCGACCATCACGATCGCGTCCAGCGGCAATTGTCTGTCTCGTCGGACAGCAAGCTGCTCGACGAGGACATCCGCGAGGAAATGAAGTACCATTCGCATGTGGTGATGCGTCCCAAGAAGCCGCCCAGACCAAAGTCCGAGGTGTTTCTCAACAAACAGGATCCCCATCCGCGGCGCAAGCGATTCAGTGCATTTGGCGTAAGTACAAAAAAAACTAGCATACTTGCGGGCGCTCATTGATATTTATTTTTAATTGGCTCCACAGGGCGACTCGCCGTTTGGCAAGCAGGAGGCCTACGTCAAACTGGAAGCCCTGGGCGAGGGCTCCTATGCCACCGTCTATAAAGGATTTAGCAAGTGAGTAAAGCCCCAAAACAAATGAGATCGGGGTGGCCAAGTCACTGGGTTAACTGGAAATTATTACCCAGGACACTTTCGCCGGGCCTCGTGATGAACGAGCTTAGTTTTGTAGGCCGAATTGTGGGGCGTTTCTAAATCAAATTTCCCCCGTCCATGGCGGCGTGGTTGCCATTTTCTCTTGATTTATTTGCAAGTTTTTTCAACCGGTTTAGAGTTATTTTTAACTTGGCCGGCGCCGCGTACTCATTACTGCCACACAAAGCCCTGCGCCCCGTGCCCCATGCAAATGTGGCAATCAATCAAGGAGCGGTTGACGAGGCAGACGGGCCAGCGGGGAGATTACGCCAGGCGGGGCTCAAAAAAGGGAGCACTCTTTTTTTATATTTCGTAAAAAGGACAGAGAAAAAAGCAAACGACAACAGGAAAAGCGCAGCCAACAACAATAAGCCCACCAGCGGAGCCACAACAACAACAAGGATTGTGTAACAAATCGCTTTCGCTGTCGTCGCCGTGCCGGTCCCTTTCTGGTTGCTGTTGTCGGCCCGGTTACAGGAGCGTTTCAAGTTTGTTGGCCGGCCGCCTCTCCCCTACAAACTGTATGACATAATTTGACTATCCCAGCGCAGCAGCGCACACACGACACACATAACCACAGGCGCCCGGCATGCCCCGGGCCCTGTTGGTTGCTTCGTCCTGCCATAAACAGCCAGAGGAAGTGGCCCAAAACTCGCTTTTAATGTCCCTCTGACACATTTTTCACCATTTGTAGGCACGAGGAGCGCCGGAAAATGACTGCCATAAAGCCGAGACGGCAACCAGAAAGACCAGCGAGCTGTCCACGCTAAAGGAACTTTGAAGCGAGCTGCACCGGAGCAACTGTCAGTTTTAAAGACTCCTTTGGCTTTATCGTGGTCCTTTAAAACAAAGGAAACTATCGCCTCAAAGCAAATGCCGCTTCCTCTTATGATTTCTGTGCTTTTGATTCGCGGCTTCTTTGAAGACAAATAAAGAAGCGGTCACAAAGGAAATGGGGGAGCAATGCAACCTAAAAGGAGAAAAAATCAGCGCCGCTTTGCCGACCCTTCCGGTTTACCTTTCCCCAATTCCCAACGACCCCTTTTGACTGAGTGATTTTGATTTGAGAAAAGCCCCCGTCGCATTATTGTCGCCTTCCTTGACAGCGGCCAACGCGTCGCCTGGCGAATCAAAGTTGCCCCGTCTTATGATGGATGGTCGAGAGGCGCCCCTTGTCATTTGCACTGGCTGTGTGGATTTTCTTGTTTTGATTTATTTGACAATCATTTGCAAGGTCTACCCAAAGCCCTCGCTCAATGCTGTCCAATGGGAATTACGTGGGAAAGAAAGTGGAAAAAGGAACTGGAGGCTCGAGGTGGCCTCATTTGGTATGCGCCGTGTGGCACATGCGAAATGACTTCCAATTAGCTTTTGTTATTCGAAACGCAATTAATTCGCTCTAATTTATTTGGCAAATGAAAATTCCGTCCTGGATGACTGACATGACCGCAAAATGCCCCAGAAGGATCCTTGTAATTGCTGGCTGCCTTTTGTGGCACACACTCTTCTTGCCTTTCATTCAACAGAATTTGGGTCACTTGCTTGCAGTTTGCCTTTGAATGCGACCGGGCGGGCGAGCGGGCAACTGAAGAACTGCTCGACTGATTCCTGCCTAATTTGGCCAAGATTTATGCGCCTTTGTCAGCCAAAGGGAAGGCGGACAAGGATAACGAAAGGAATTGGAAACGCCCGCCCTTCCAACCATTTCTGTTTGCTTTTCTTTACGCCCTCCTGCCCCCGTAAATTCCACTTGCCTCTTGTTTGTCAATTGTAAAATTTTCATGAATGATTTCACTTCTATTTGACTTTCGTTTTTCCTGATGCCAGCACGATTCCTCCATAAAACTTTATCCCACCTCCCAGCCCACTGACCTGAGCAGAATTTGGCTATTTTACCGGGGGACTCCGACACAAACAAAGCCTCAGACAGCCACCGAGGACGGCAGGACGCGGCGGGCAATGCAAACACTGTAGTTGAAGGACGCTGCCAGCTGCCTGGGGGACTGGCTTGGGCGGTGCTTGAACTCGAGTCAAATGCTGATTAGCATTTAGTGGGTCAACTGTCAGCTGCTTAGGGTGCTGGTGGCCAGCAGGCCAGCCGAGGGTCCATGAAACTTTATTGAGCCATGAAATTTTAAAGTTTTGCAAAAACTTTCGACTCGCCGGGGATTTTTGCGGCGGCCGCACGCATTTCCCTCTCCCCCTCGGTCCGATGTAAATCGTTTATTTTGGCATTAACAGGACAAAGTTATAACCCCTGATCGCCCTTTAGTCCGTGTCCCCTGGAATTCTTGGGCTCTTTGTTTTGATGCCTGTCACTTATCGACGCGCTGCAATTTTCCCTGTCCTCTTTGTCGCTTGCGGTTCGTCACATGTCTCCCCTGGTTTCCCCTCTGACCCAGTTAGGAATTATCAGCCGGCACTTTAAAGCCGCCCCATCTACAGCCCAAAATAGCCGCCCTGCTCCGAGGCACCTCCATGTCAGCTTTGTGCTTTTGCATTAGGCGGCAGCAGCTGCTCGTTTCCCAGGACCCTCAATGCCTGGCGGTGCCAATGATGGCGGTGCTGGCGGAGGAGGCAACCAGCGACAGCCGGCATCCCTGATGAAAGGATGCTGTGTAAAGACATAAGCTTTTTATGGCAATTTGTTTGCATGCATTTCGGTTATTAGGGTCGCCGCGTGTGTTGGTAATTTCGGTTCCTACCTTTCAGCAGGGAATGGATTTTTGCTCAAGAATTCAGATTCATAAATCAAAAGAATCTGTTTTTCAAATCCAATAAATACAGAAGAGGCAACCCGTGGAAATTTCAAAATTACAAAAAACATTTATTGAAAATCCCAATCAAAGACCATTAATCAGAGGAGAGCAGGAGGACTGAAGAGGATTAGAACCGGAGGAACTTCAAAAAATTTGTATGAAAGGTTTTAAGCGATAAGTTCAGAATTGTAATTTCGAAGCAAGAGGTAAAACCAAGAAATGAATATTTTATGAGAAGACTAAAAGAAAATAAAACGCTTAAGGAAAATTATGGACAGTGTATGAAGTTCTTTAGTTCTTAAAGAAAACTTTTGAAATAGGAATATAAATGTTCTATGATTAATGGATTTATAAATTTATGAAATTCACGTTTAAAGATTTCTCAATTCCACCCCAATAATATTCTATGATCCTGATTTGTTTTCAAAAAAGATCCGATTTTGTTTAGTGCTTTTCTGAGCATGAAGTAAACCGAAATAAAGATTTTATGGAAAGACTAAAAAAATAAAACGCTTAACGGAAATTAAGGACTGAGAATAAAGTTTTTAAGTTTTAAAAAAAAACTTTTCACTAAGAAATATAAATGTTCTATTCAAAACTGATTTATGGATTTGTACATTTATGAATGTGACGTAAAAGAATTCCTCAATTCTATCCCAAGAATATTCTATGATCCTAAATTGGCATCTAAAAAAATCTGATTTCATCAAGTTCCTTCCAGATCTCTGACATCTCTAAAAGTTTTTACTTTTAATGATTACCAAGACTGGCAGCGGATTTCGGCAACCCATTTCATTAAGTTCTATTTTTTCCCATTTTTCTTTTAATATTTCCTGGCTGGTGGATTAATTTCTTATCGAAATCGATAAAGGTTGCCGTGAGGCAATTTCCCGGCCTATTAAATCGGCTTTCTAACAGCGAAATGCTCGTTAGTAGATTCTAACCCAACCCTGTCGCCATCGTCTGTCAATTAGCCGCTGTGAAGGACTCGTAAAAACCTCCGGCAAATTGACTCCCAAAGTCGGTGCGCCTTCCTGCCGATGGCCATCAGTCGACCATAAAAACTAACCAAGATTTTCGGGCTGCACTTTGACTGGGCCGGAGTCAAAGTCCCGGGCCGGGCGCTTAACCCAGCAATTTTATGGGGCTCTTGGCGGCTGCATGCCAACACGAGCCGAGTGGTAGCCTTGGATCCAATTAGAATTTGGCTGGGCAAAATTTGCGTGGAGCACATAAATTCGCCGGAGCCGCCCGTCCAACGATTGCGGAGCGGTGTCAAATAATTTAACCTAATTTGACACTTCAAATGTGCGACGCCCGAGACGAGGCATCCCGGGGCGTTGGCTGGGGACATGTCAGCCTTATCCTAATTTAAGTGTTTCCACAAACAAACAGACAGACGAACACCCACACCCCCGGGCCAGGCCACATTAATGGGCATTTTTCCGGCAGGCTGAATTCGTAGGAGTCTCAGGCTTCCCGGCCCGACCGCCCGTTATGCCGGTTTAATAAAGAAAACTGCGTTTTGTTGGCGGGGCTGCGTGGCCGTGACATTCACGGCAGCAAGGACGACTGAGCCTACGGCCGTCTGTGGCCCAAATTGCCAGCCTAATTCTTGTACTTTCTGTCCGCAAAATTGCCTGCTCTGTGTGGCGGTGTAATTGTCCTGCGGTGGCTGTTTTGCGGGCGCTTTGTATTCATTTCATTAATCCTTTGCCCGGGCTTGAATCTTGCAGATTAACCTACCAGCGCGTTGCACTGAAGGAGATCAGACTGCAGGAGGAGGAGGGCGCCCCCTTCACCGCCATCCGAGAGGCCTCGCTGCTCAAAGAACTGAAGCACAGCAACATCGTCACGCTCCACGACATTGTCCACACCCGCGAGACGTTGACCTTTGTGTTTGAATATGTGGTGAGTATTTATTTTGCACTCTACCCAACCTTTCGTATACCTAATCGCCATTACTGTTTCTCTTAGAACACCGATCTGTCGCAATATATGGAGAAGCACCCGGGCGGCCTGGACCATCGCAACGTGCGTCTGTTCCTCTTCCAGCTGCTGCGCGGCCTCTCCTATTGCCACAAGCGCCGCGTCCTGCACCGCGATGTGAAGCCGCAGAATCTGCTGATCAGCGACTGCGGCGAACTCAAGCTGGCCGACTTCGGCTTGGCCCGAGCCAAGAGCGTGCCCAGCCACACGTACTCCCACGAGGTGGTCACGTTATGGTACCGTCCTCCAGGTGAGAGTTGTTTTAAGCCTCTTAGGCTGATTGGGCTTGGATCTAGGTGCAATTTTCTTGTGTACTCGAAAAGGGATTAAATTAAAACTGGGGATCCAGGATTTGTGAAAGCCTCTATCAATTTGCGCTGACTCGGCCCAGACAGCAAAGAAAAGTCGAAAGGGGAAGCAAAGTTAATTTTTTAATATGCAATTCCGACATAAACACTCCACTCCGCCCGGCTTGTTGGCCGGCAGGAAGCTGCCCGGTGGACCTTGGGGGCAAGCAGCTGGGAAAACACAACCGAACGAACGGCCAAAGGCAAAGAACGTCCGTCCGTTAGTGTAGAGAGAAAAAAAAACATGTTAAACAAATTTAATCTGCACTTCTTGGCAGACAGTGGGCAGTAGAGGACTTGAGTCTGGGCCAGCGTCCTGTCCGCTGATCGCTGGTCGTGTTTGTTTGCAATTATATGCCACGTGTGTGTGTGTGTGTGTAGTTTTTCAACAAATTTGTTTTCTTTTTAATGCCGCAGATGTGCTGCTGGGGAGCACAGACTACTCGACATCGCTGGACATGTGGGGCGTTGGCTGTATTTTCGTGGAGATGGTCACCGGAATGCCAACATTCCCGGGCATACGTGATACCTACGATCAGCTGGACAAGATATTCAAGTTACTGGGCACGCCCACCGAGGACACGTGGCCGGGTGTCACTCACTTTCCGGGCTACAAGCCGCACAAATTGGGTAAGAAACCAACCAGCCAAACCGGAGAGAGCACAAACTTAACTGTCGATGATGATTGCAGGTTTCTACCGCCCACGAAAACTGGGTCACAACTTTCCCCGGCTGTATGACATCATCGAGGGCGAGACGATAGCCAACGCGTTCCTGCAACTCAACCCGGAGCAGCGCATCGGAGCCGACAAGGCCCTCCAGCATCCGTACTTTGCGCAGTTGCCAAAGAAACTCTACGAATTGCCAGATGGTAAGCAATCCCCGCCCCGCCCCAAAAAAGAAAATACTAAACTAAATTAATAAATTAAAAGCACGCAAGGGCAAGTTGTCTGCTTACGGCTAACTTATTGTGAAAGAAATTGAAAGAGCAGCAGGTGGAACGGCGGCAACTTTGGCAATGAGTTTGCATTGCCGCACCGACAACTGCAGTGCCGCCGCCCGTAAGAAAGTCAATTAAGGAGGCCCAGAAACACCCAAGCAAGTTCTTCTAATGAATCGCCGGCCATTACAGAAAATAGCATTTCATTTCGTGCTAAATGCTCCCGGCTGAGGTCATTTGCAGCCTCCTCCCGGTTTTCCCAGGAGACCGCTTGGCTGAGGTCCTGGAACTGTTGCATCTTGTAATTAAACTGTGGGCCTTAATTTCCGGGCTGACTGCTTGTCTGCCGCATTTTCCGTTCGGCCGTAGGCCGATGCCAAATCACATGTCGGCTATCCATTACCCAATACGAATGTAAATGTGATTTTGATTTGCTTTCGAAAATGCCCAGGGACAGGAATTGACTGCCTGCCTTTGAATGTCCTCTTGGCAGGCAATTTCAAATTAATAACAGCCTGACTTGAAATAATTACAACCGGCCTGGAATTGCTGGCTGTGCCAGAAAGAAAAAATCAAACCGAAGACGAAGCCGAAGTCGTCTAGAAATTCTCGGAGCCTTGTGGCGTGTCCCGTACAAAAATTCAAATGGGATTCCTGAAAAACTAAATCTTTCTTGGCTTTTCGGGCATCCCCGACGAATGGGGCTTAAAATGCGATTAACAAGTGATTTGTACACACTTAAATACACCGCACGGTTGGTGTGGCTGACGGTGCTTCAATGTTTTCATTTGGTATTTAAATTTTGATTTATTCCCACCCCAAGCGTCCGCCCATCGACAGCAGTTTGGCTAAAATATGCTAATTTGAGTTGAAATTAAAATCACAGTCTGTCCCGTCCGCCTGCCCGGCCCACAGCCTGGGACGGTCCGATGTTGACTCATTAGAGTTTAGCCAGAATGTTTAGTGAGCCGCCCGAGAGGCGGCGAGGGGAGGGAAAGCTTCATTATGTTTGTTTATCAAATGTTTGCATTTGGCAGAGCCAACGGCGCCGGCAGTCACAGCTGCCGAGACCGAAAACTTTTAATAGTCGAATGTTATGTATACGCCGCGTGGCGCGGCCCGTGGGCACTGATAAAATCAATTAAAACGCAACTAATGCGCGGGATGAGTCCCCCAACGACATGCAGGATTATTCGCCAACGCCAACGCCGGTGGATGGCTGAGGTCAACGGTCAGGGCCGGCAACGCGTGGGAATTCCGCGGTTATGACAGCCCGAAAATGTAATTTACGCAGCGTTTTAATTGTCAACTGTGCGTATCCGCGTGGCCGTAAATGAATTAAGGTCCATCGACCCGACACACACACAGATTTCAATCAATTTCCCTGTGCCGTAGGCCAAGTGATTTAATTTCCCTATGTCCTTTCATTTGCAGAGACCTCAATCTTCACGGTGGAAGGCGTGCAGCTGCATGTGGAGCCCAACCGACAGAATAAATGAAAATTAAAGCAAGTCCTCTCCGTGGATGGCGTACGTTTCTACTGTTAGGATCGATCCAACCGATCGACCAATCCCCACAGCCCCCGAAGACACCGCCTACCAGCGCAGCAAGCAGCAGCCATAAAAATATAAAAACGTGGATGAATTTTGTACTATAGTTTTCTTTGTGTTAGGTTATAGTAATTCGATCTTGAGTATTGTTTTTGGGGCAGGCGAGAGGCAGCATCAATGGCAGTGGCAAAGACTGGACAAAGCGCTGTGAACTTCAGTCAACAGGAATTCAATTTGTGTGCGTGTGTACGTGTGTGCGTGTGTGTGTTGTGTGTGAATGAGATTTGCCTTTTTCCCTTCCTCAATCAAAGAATTATACTCAGTATCCTTTTCTTGGTAAATTGTTTCGAGGTTCCCCCCAGCGAACCCGTCTTTCTTTAGTTCTTAGAATTTGCCTAGCCTAATTTAAAAAAGGTCCTATCATCGTCAAAGGACGAATCCCGTACAGCCACATGACTGTAGATTAGAGAAAACCGAGCAACTATTTTAAACTTCTCTCATCTATTTTGTGTATGATTTTTGTTTAATTTTAAGTTGAGTTTTTTATCGCTTCATTGTCATTAATATTAAAATATTTTCCCTCATTTCGCTATTACAATTTCTGCTGTGAATGAGAACAGAAATACTACCACTCCTTACCATAGAGAGAATATAAATAAACTTTACATTTACATACATCATTTAATTTTATTTTATTTTGATTTTGTTAGGGAATCTAATTGAGTCGCGCTTGCTGCTGCTATTGATACTCTCAACGATCTTTTTACAGGAAGCAATCAAATAACTCCTAGCAGTAAATTTAGCCCGTTGCAGAATTAGAGAAAGAAGAAATTTCGAGTAGTCGGACCACCAAATAAACTTAACTAGACCGCGAGGTAGTAGTAAATGGGAGAGAATACCATGTAGAATATCCACGAGTTCATTGATAACAAATTTTGAATCCAAGTAAACGAATAGCAAAGTAATTGAAATCAAAGCGTAGTTACAAATTTTTAGCGACAGCCGCAAGTAAATTCTAAATAAAATAGCCACTAACCTAACCAATTGAAACTTAAGGAATATCGAGAACCACATTCACATAGACTAGAAGACGAAAACACCAAAACCAAAAAACTCAAATTCAAGGAAACGTTACGCCCAAAAAGAGGACAACACATCGAAGTCGAGAGTCGGAATCAAAGACCCTTCAGAAGGTCAACGGAATCAAAATGATTAGAAGTTCAAGCGCGAGAACCGCCCACACTTGGGATATACAATTTTAAATAACGTAGGGAAATATTTATATATATATATTTAAATCTATATCTCTATCTAGCGAAAAACTCGAAACGAAACCTCGAGTTTGTAAGCAATTAAATTGCTTGAAGGCCCCTCGCCCGACCATATAAATTTTTATGATGTAGCGTTCGAAATTCGACGCATCTTCATCAGTGTAAACAAACAATTAAGTGTTTGTGGGAGGAGGGGGCAGGCAAAGAAGAGAACTCAGAATACCCGAAACACACTATTTTTTAGCAAAGAAAACGAAAAACAAAACGCCATGAAAAACGAGCATAGATTCGAAGCTAAAGAAAAAATGCAACCACATTTTAAAAATTAAAAACATTTTCTGTGATTTACAAGAAGGCAAACACTAAATGCAATTCCACTACGGGCGACCGGCACTTCTCTATTAGGAACCATTTAGGCACTTTAGACAGAACCCAGCAAGCAGTAGAAGCTTCGCCATTAGCAGGCCGTAAAGTAAAAATTGTTTAAATTTGTTTGCCTTTGCCAGTCCAAAAAGAATATAAATTCGCGCGAAAAAAGAATTCCCAAAATAAAGCAAACGGAATTTTTGCGTTATAAATTTCTGCGAACTCGATTTGCGTAAACGCATCGATAAATAGCAGAAATATATTCAGTTCATTAGATCAGCCAGTACAGAGGGCAATGTTATTAACGAGGCCACGCACTTTTCGCACTTTCCCATCCCGAAGGTTACGTCCATAGTTTTTAAGCCAACGAGCCAGGAAAAAACCACAGAGAAGCAAGCGAATCGAGTTGCTTAATTTTTGATATGGAAGCTTAAGTTTTTGGCTTTTGATTTTGCAGCATCAAATTATAGACTCGGTTTTTGCACAAAACAAAATACAATGGAGAATCAAAGAAAAGATGATTGAGGAGGAGAAGAATTACTAAGCTTATGGAAGTCGTAGGAATGGCGGTAATCCAAGTAAACTAAGCGTGTTTTTAGCTGCATATATAGTTGTATTCTTTAGTCTATAAGTCGGAGGTGCCAACTGCCGTCGTCAGCGCCCGGGCGGGCGGCAGACCCTCAGGAACGAAAGGTAAAAGCGAATTGTCTAAAACACAAACAAACAAAAAATCGAGGACGATACCAGAAGAATACCACAAAGTAAATGAAATATTTTTAATGTATTGAATTTGTCGTAAAATTTACCGTACCTTTGTTAGAAACAAACAAAAATCTATTTAATTAAATCAAGACACGCTGACTCTCCAGCCTCCGTCTCGGATTCTCTGCAGGCGCGTCTCAATTTTCAGTTCATAAGCAATTTTTGTATAGTTCAAAGGCACCCCACACACACCACACACCACACACACTACACACAACACACACACACGTGAATTTTGTAAATAGCCGTAGTTGATTTCTAAGTAGCGAAAGAACCGAGCGAGCGGTGGAGTTTCTGGCGAAGGAGTCCGCGCAAAAGCGGAAATTGAGTGTTTATGATTTACAAGCGAACGGCAACTAAATAAATTTGAATAAGTTCAACCTGAACAATAATTTAATATTAATAAAATGGAAATTTCAAAACCAAAAGCACACGCAAAAAACACACACTGACGTCATCGGGGCTTCAAGGGCACTTAATACAGATTTACGGTCCCAAGAGCTTTTCCAATCAAAAGCAATTTATATGATGAATCCCTCGAGTGGTGTCGCCAATCGGAGAAATATGTTAGGAATTTAAAGACGATATAATTGCACATTGGCAGATGGCTGGGGATTTCATTCTTTATCAAAAGGCAGCCCAAAAATAAACGCTGGGGATGACATCATCCCGCCGATCTATCTGCATCGGAATATCTGCACGACCCAGCCAGCTGAGGGGGCCGCTGACTCGCAAAGGTCCCCCAGTCAACGGCCAATGACCGTTGGAAACCCGTCGCCAGTTACACAATTGCAATATGACCAGGCAATCAGTCAGATGCGGAACCGCCAAGACTATAAAAACCCGCGAAGATCTACGGAAAAAAGAGTGATAAACAATGGAGAATACTGCATGCCTCCGGCTCGTGACGTAGCAATTTCAAAGGCCGTTGGGCGAATTAAAAATACAAAAAAAAGCCAGTCGTCACCTGGCGTTTATAGACAGACCATAAAGCTGACAGAAGACCGATTGATTCTCCTCCTAGCAATTTGCATGCCTTACAAGTAGAACGGGGAATGAATCATCTGCCTGCCTCAGACAGCGGTACGTGACGAAAATATTAGATCACTTTGTCAGCCACAAATAGTGGGGCAGGTTATTGATGTGTGTGCACAACAAGCTCTGGGGCTGGGCTGATAGTAGGCCGCTTATCGTCTATAGACTCGCCTCAATTTGCCCAACGGCCGGGGGAAGTACCCGAAGATTGCATTCGGGGTCTTTACTCTTTAGGAAATTCCCTTAAAACCCCCCAACTCTTAAGCTGACAGCTGACAGTGGGATTGTTCCGTCAGTCGAATAAAGTGTACTCTTTTTAAAGCTCAGCTGTCTGCTTGAGCCTAAAATTGTGACCGTTGCCCGTCTCCACCAGCCCAGCTCAATTTGCTGGCTTGGTCTTCTCGTCTCTCTCGCTGTGATGAATTGAGAAGACTCGACTTGTCGAAGAGATAAATTGCCGCCTGTCTCTTTGGGAGCGCTGCGAATTTCTGAGATCGCCCGCTCGCAGGGCCCCGTCGGCTTTCAGTCTTCGCCAGCCACTCGACTTGTTCGGTTGCTGCCCGTCGTCCGTCGGTTCGGCTACCCAAGGCCTTTTTCATACGTAATTTCGAAACACGCGGGTGCTTCTCATATCAGCTGTTGAATATTTGGGCGCTCACCGAAACTGCCATACAAATGCCACCCGCCCGTGGACCCCAAGCACTCGGCCTGGCCCTGATCTGCGTCATTGGCCTGGCCGGGGCTCTGGACCCAAACCAGCCCCAGGCCATTGGCGCGGATGCCTCCAAGCCCTCGACGCGTGTGCGGAATTTCAGAGTGCGTTTAATTTGAATGACGCTGTGAACTTTGTTAATTTTTGTGGTCTTTTGTCGGCAGTCGAGTGCTGTGGCGCGTCCAGGATCTTCGGCCTCGTGCGAGTACAAAGAATTGTTGACCAACCTTCATGATCGGGTCAGCATTCTGGCGACCTTGGACGAGGACCAGCGCCACCGCCTGGAAGCCATCGATAAAAAGTGAGTACGGCAGGGATTTCGGCCCACCGCACTTTTGGGCCCCGTCCCGCTTAAACAGGTTTCCGCACATCTGGTGGATTGGAAACCGGTAAAGCAAATCGTCAACATTCACAAACAATTTGTTGTTTTTTTGCGTTAATGTTCCTCCAAATTTGGGCGCTACCTTCCGCGCTGAAGCTTGTGCCGTTCGGGGTACCCGAAAGCGAGAAGCGCTCACAAGTCAAGAACATTGCGCATCTTTGTTATCAAGGGAGAGAAGGGGGCAGATGAAGGGAACCAGAATCATCCCAAGCCTTGCCCGATTCTTGTAGAATTTCAGTATATAAGTCTTTTGCGAGGGAGTGGGACTCTCAGATTGTTCAAATAAAAACAAAATGGCATAAAAGAATATTTGTTATTAAGAAACAGAAGGAGGCAGATAAAAGAGACCATGAAAGTCTTTAGAGAGCCCGAGTTATCCCAACCCTTGCCCGATTCTGGTATAATTTAATTTTATAAGTCTTATGCGAAGGAGTGCGACTCTCAAATTCTTCTTTAAGGACAGAAAGCCATATAAGAATCTTTGGTATCAAAGGACAGAAGGGGGCAGATGTAGGGAACCTCGAAAGATCTGCAGGGAACCCGAATCATCCCAACTCTTGCCCGATTCTTGTAGAATGCGAAGGAGTAGAAATCTCAAATTGTTCTTAAAGAACAGAAAAGCATAGAAGAATCTTTGTTATCAAGCGACAGGAGCGGGCAGATGAAGGGAACTTCGAAAGGTCTGCAGGGAACCCGAATCATTCTATCCCTTCCCAGAGTCTTGTAGAAATTTTATACATACTTGTAAGTCTTTTGCTGAGAAGTAGGATTCTCAAATTATTCTTAAAAAACAGAAAGACCGAGACAAATTTCATATTTTTCCCTTCCCTAAAAGAGTGTTTCTCTAAGAATCTCTGTTTTTTTGACAGGGTCAGCCTGCTGGTGGAATCGAATGCGGCGCGCATGGAATCGATGAAGGCGCAGCAGCTGGACTTCCA
>JBAMCP010000779.1:5755-36624 GCA_037075105.1 Lissocephala sabroskyi
TTTTTTTTTTTTTTTTTTTTTTTTTTTTTTCTCTTTTTTTTTTTCTTTTTTCCTTTTTCCTCTCTTTCTTTTCCCCCCAATTGCGCAGCAGAGAATTGCAGGCAGGCCGCGTGGAGTTGGGGAAGAAAAGAAAGAAAGGAAAGAAAAAGAAAGACAGCCAATTGCCTCCATATAGAAATGTGACTTTGCAGTGGATGTTTTTTCTTTTAGTTATCGATCAACAAAAATTTAACTTTTAAACTTTTTAAGGGTGCAGGGAGGAAATAGAAGTTTTTAAGTAGTTTTTGATTCGCTAGTCAAGTTTTTGGCCACCTGCATGGAGCTGAAATTCTACCTGAGTAATTTAATTTAAAGTGCGAAGCGCTGCCCATTCGCCGTGTTGTGGGGGGAGGGAGGGGCGCGATGGCTGAACGAGGGGCGTGTCAGTCCCCAGAAATCACATCGTGATTGCGTTTTCCCACAATTTGCGAGCCAAAAGACGCGAATGCAACGCAAGTAATACCACCAGCCGAGTCGGCGAATGAGTTTTCCATTTTTTTTTGGCAAATGAAGTGGAAATAAGTGCCGGGCAATGTGCAAATGTAGAACGCACTCAATGGACCCGAGGTACGAACGCTGCTGAGGGGCCTTCATGCTAGCTTTGAGCTTTAAGAAGAGGATGGTGGGGGGGGGGGGGAAATTGAATTTACCGGTGCAAGGACCAACCGCCAGCTGCGCAGCTGTGTTAAAATTCGTTTCCACGTTCCGTGGGTAGAACAAATGATTTCATTTCACTTGGTTACCCTGTCTTGCATTCGAATTGAAGGTAATTGGCGTTTACGTCTCACGCCCAGATGGCCAAGTCCTTCAGACACCGCCCCAATCTCTTCGTCCGCTGACACGCACATTCCTCTGGCCGCCAACTCGAAAAATTCACATCAGGTCCTTAAATTGGGCCAACCTTGAGCCGGCAACGGGAATACCAACGAGCCGCCGAGCAGACTTAATTCTCCGCAGGAGACTCTCACGGGAAGGAGGTTTACTTTAGGCCTAAACTTTGAGGGAGGTAGATGGACAGAAAGATGGATACGCAGAGGGGCAGATGGATAAACGGGGAAATGCACAGATGGACGGACAGTTGAGCAGACAGCAAAGGCAAAGAATCGAGCAGACAGATGGACAAACGGCTAAATGCATAGACGTGCAGATGGACGGACAGCTGAGCAGACAGACAAAGATTAAGAATCAAACAGTTAAACAAAAATAGAGAAAGGCGAATAAATGGGCAGATGAACAAACGGCTTAATGCATAGATGGATAGATGGACGGACAGTTGAGCAGACAGACAAACCCAGAAAATCGAACAGATAATTGAAAGTACAGAAAAGCGCATAGGTTGGCAGATGGGCAGATAGGCAAACGGCTACATGCATAGATGGACAGATGGACGGACAGCTGAGCAGGAAGACAAAGACTAAGAATCAAATAGATAAACCAAAGTAGAGAATGACGTATAAATGGGGAGATGGGCAGATAAATTGACACCCAGCGAAGAGACTGAAAGACGCATAAATGGGCAGATGAGCAGATAAACTGACACTCAGCGAAAGAGACTGAAAGACGCATAAATGGGCGGATGGACAGATGGACAAACGGCTAAATGCATAGACTGAGAGATGGACGGACAGCTGAGCAGACAAAGACAAAGAATCAACCGGATAAACAAAAGTAGAGAATGGCACATAAATGGGCAGATGGGCAGATAAACTGACACCCAGCGAAAGAGACTGAATCCCCTGCCAAGGACACTGGGAAGCTTTTGAAATTTGTAGTAATTCGATTTGATCGCTGGCAATAAACGTGACAAAAAGTTGAAAGCGCCTGGCGGCAGTGCGAATGGATATCCTTAATGGCAATTGTTTTTATGCACTTCTCCCCGTTTGCCCAATGCTCCTTGGCCATTGAATGGCCACGGAGGTGGCAAAGTTTTGCGGCTACAAAGGAACTGCAAGTCGACGGGCAGGGCAGACTTGGCGCGCACCTGGCGCATAACCGATAAAAGCTGAATGGCTCTCGTTTTCCGTTGTCGGATCCCCGGATCCTGGCACTCGCCCACGCCAACGCGGCGATGGACACTCACGCACGCCAACAATCAAGTGGCGGAAAAACCTTTCATTCAATGCACGTTCTTAACGCGATGAATTGCTTTTTCAATTTTCCAATTTATTTTTCATTTTGAAAACTACGCACACAGACACATAGACACGGACCAGGGAGCAGCCACCAGAGTGCTACATAAACCGCCCACTCCATGGACCTTGTTCGCTGGTTGCTCGTCCGCTCGCTCAATGAAAAGAAAAGTGTAGCAGAGTTTTATTGATGGTTTTTTTGTCGGCATCGAATGGCGGCAGGAGGTGGTGGCGGCAGTCTGGGGCACGCGGGCCGTCAAGACAACACAGACGGGCAGACGAACAGACGGACGGACAGACTGGACAAAAACCACTCACACACGCGTAAGCATCGACAGTCACGTCACACTCACCCACCTGCCGTTCTACTTGAATTTTTTTGCACCAGCAAGGACTTCCGAACAGTGGGGCTAGCAGGCTAAAAATGCAGTTAAAATTTCGAGGGTTCTTTGATATCCGGCAAGCTTTGCGATTTCAATTTTCTAGAGCTCAAGATTCTCAAGATCTCATGCAAATCAAAGTTTTACAGTCTGAAGAGTTTGAATGAGATTATGGAGGGATTTTCTGAAGAGGGTTCTGTTCAAGTACCGAGAGCCCGCAATACAATTATTGAATCCATTAAAACTTTGAACGATATTATGCTCTCCCCTTTGAAATTGATAGTCTCTTATTTATTTTATTGGTATTTTAAATTCAGTATGGGATTGATCATTTGGAAGCTTTGGATATGAAGAACATAAGGCTAAAATTTGTTTTTTTGGGGATCTTTCATGGCTAAGAGCTCTCGACTAGGCTTGAGCTTAGGCAACAGTTCATAATCTTAACTCTTATTTAAAGTATAAATCTTGGTGGTTTGAAGAACTGTCCAATTTATTAAATTTATATTGGAATATCTTTGGACAACTGAAAAAAACATTGCTCGGAGCCATTTATGTGCGTCGGGTTTGGCTTTTTTTGGAATTCGATTCGAACTATTCAGTGATCTGGAGAATACCCTGAATTTTACCTCTCCACAGAAATTTCTGGATAGAACTAAAATGAAAATCGCAATCAGACTGTCCAATTTCAAATTATATTTAAAAATTCCCAGCCGTTGCTTTTGAGGAACTTTTACGATTTTTTTTCTGTATGCTTTCTTAGGTTCTCGTTGGACAATTTGAGCATTTGGACAATCTCACTGTCCAATTTCAAATTTTGTTTGAGAATCCCTCGTTCTTGCTTTTGAAGAACTTCTTTCACACATTCCAAGCGTGAAATTCTCGGTGGACAATTTCAAATTGTGTTTAAGAATTCCCCACCGTTGATCTTCCATTTATTCCAAAGGCTTTGCTCTCCAGCTTCTCTCTCTGCTTTCTTAGGTTTTCGGCGGACAATTTGAGAGTTTGTTCCACTGTACGCAGTGCGCACTTTGGCCGTTCATCGATGTGCCTCTCGGTTAAAAACGCATTTCACGCGACTCTTTTTCCCGTTTTCTGGCATCACACGTTTTCCATATGTTTTCCAGTTGCTTTTTGCCACTTTGATTCGAGTCGTGTGAGAAAGAGAAACGTTCCAAATTCCCCGTTCCCATATCGGCCACCCATTGTCCTGCCATTCGAGAGCCGACACAAAGGCAACGGCAGCAGGTTGGGAAGGGCTGGCTGGCTGACTGGCTGGTGGTAAACACAGTCTGAGGTTTGTTTCTCTGTGATGGGCCAATGAATTGGTTTTTTATGTTACCGAATTTCGTGTGCGTGCCACGGCCCACTCGGGCGATCTGAGGCCCCCTGGAGCCAAATAAATCAACGTGCCGCATTATGGGAATTTCGCGCCTGCTAAGTACAAAAATGGCCAATCAATGATGTGCCAATGCCAGGGGGACCCGACCCGCCCATTCCCGCTCTCAAATACAAGTAAACAAAATAAAATATATCTGGATATAAAAACCTATTTGCCTTAATGCACTCAAAGAAATTCAGAGACACTTGTATGATTTTTTTTTAAGAGCTTCTCAAAGGGAATAAAAAATATAAAATGGGCTGGGAAATTCCGCTGTCTCTGTGAAGTTTCTTTAGATTTGCAGCCAACGTCTTCCAAGAATTCGGAGAAACTTTCAATTCAATTTTCCTTTAGTGAATTTTTGTGTCTTTTCTTGAAATATTTCATCTCTGGAATATTTGGGTTGATTGTTTATAGTTTTTTTTTAATTTTTGAATCTGTACTTTTGGTTTGTCTTTTATAATCCATTTTTTGTTCTTTTTGGCAAGAATTTTTGGTTCGTTTTTTAATTAATACGCGTAAAATATGCAGAAAATTTTGTACAAATTTCAATTTATTAGAAATTCCGCGCAGCTTGAGTGACATTTTGACAGGTGAATAGACGTATCGCGTGGGGCGTTAAAAATCGCATTTTATTTTGCAAAGGACCCAGAAAACTCACAGCAATTGAATATGAATAATGCGGTGCGGATAAATATTTAATTGAATTTAATCCTGGACTCCAGTCCCTGGGGACTTTTAATTCACTTTTTTATGGTTTTATTTTGATGTTATTTTAACCTTATTAAGGTATTTTTTTGAGGGCTTTATCTATAACTGAAGATAAGGGGGGAATGAAAATTGCCGAGTATTTGGTTGCAAAATAGAAACTCGAATGCTTTAACATTTTTGCTCCGATTGGCAAGGCGGGAAAGTCTCGGAATTTTAGGAATATTCTTCTATTAATTTATTAATTCTATATAAGTTTTGTTAAGCTTTTTAAATATTCTAAAATCAATTAATGAAAGGTCGGTAGATCTTGGCAGGGAGAAGAATTCAAAACCCGGCTAGAAAAACTAAAAAATGAATCAGGAAAATTAACCAAAAATCCAGCGATGGTTCCGTTGCGTTGAAAATAAATCTGAGGGGCTAAATTTCAAAGTAAAATAGCTCAAAGGGAATGTTGTGCGGACTTTTAAATTGCTTCTTTCCCTGTCGAGATGATTATAAAATTGAGCTCTGCTTGACTCTTGGCTTTTTGGAAACCAAACCTGAACCAAACGATGCCCAGAAACCTGAACCACTATCATTTTATCAACTGTTCAGCCGAATCAAAATCCCTTTCTGGAAACCAAATCTGAAAATTGAACCAAAAACCTGAACCATTATCTTTTTATCAACTGTTCAGCCGAATCAAAATCTCTTCTTGCTTAGGATTTTTACTGGCAATTGTTCGTTGCTCTTTAAATTTCAACAGCGTCTATTTTCCTTCTCTGCCGGTCGGGAATTTCTGTCAGTGTATTCCACCGGCTGGGGGGGCAGAGTGTTTGCGTTTACCCAGCGACACCGGCGACATATTATGCTTACGTGTGGGCTAATTAGGTAGGCCGGCGGCGCTGGTGTCGGTGGACAAGTAAATAGAAAACCAAGGATAATAGAAAAGTGCAGGTGGCCATTTGACCGCGCCGCAGATCCCCAGTTGGTTTTGCGCTTTAGGATTATTTCGAAACGCGACTCAGACCGGATCGGTTGCCAATGGGCTGTGGATGTTTAATTTTCTCGCTGCTGCTCTTCGGCCAGACGCAAGGATCAAAGGAAAATCATCTCCTCGTACCGCTAGCCGATGTCCCCGACCTGCAGGTGATTCTCCGCGCTCGCTACCTCCAGGCCGATGCCAGCAATGATTACGTCCAGTGGATGCTGCGGGAAAGTCCTGTGCCCATCATAGTCCACACCTACGAGATCCTGGAGGCCACTGGGGAGCTGTTAATGGCGTTGACGTTGGGCAACCGGGAAAGTTGCGCGGCTGTGGCCACACTGGAGGAGCTGGGCCCGCTGGCCGAAGGGCTTCTGCATCGGGCAGGAGTTTTCTTCTTCATTTTGCCAGGGGAAGTCAGCCCGCAACGCCAGCAGCTGGAGGAGCTCTGCCAGCTTTGGTGGGAGCAGGCGAAGGTTTTCAATGTTTACTTCCTGACCCCGTCGGGCATCTGGCACTACGATCCTTTTCAACGGCCACAGGGATTCAATCGTGGACTGCTGGTGCCGTTTACTGGCCGGGAACCTCTGCCGCGCCTGCTGTTTCACAATATGAGAGGCTACCCGCTGAGGGTGCAGATCTTCAAGTCGGTCTATGCCCGGCCAGAGTTCGAGCCCGAGACGCACCTTATCAAAGGCGTGAGCGGGGCAGACGCTCTGGTGGCCGAGCTGCTCAGCGAGCGGCTGAACTTCACGATGATCCTGCAGCAACCGGACCGCAATTATTTCGGCGAGAGGAGTCCCAACGGCAGCTACAACGGGGCCATTGGCTCGATCATGGCCGATGGGTTAGACATTTGCCTGACGGGCTTTTTCGTCAAGGACTATTTGGTGGATGAGTTCATGGACTTCACCGTTGCTGTCTACGACGATGAGCTCTGCATTTACGTGCCCAAGGCCCTGCGCATCCCCCAGTCAATTCTGCCCATCTTCGCCGTTGGCTACGACATTTGGCTGGGCTTCATTTTGACCGCCTTCGTGTGCGCCGCCATCTGGTGGGTCTTTCGGGTACTCAACCTCTGGCTGGGCATCCTGCGAGTCAATCAGTCCCGCCAGCAGCTCTGGCAGCAGACCCTGCGCATCCTCAACGACACTTGGGTGGTGTGGGTGCGGGTCAATGTGACCCGCTGGCCGACCAGCTACTCGGAGCGCATTTTCATTGTCTCGCTGTGCCTGGTGAGTGTGATATTCGGCGCTATTTTCGAGTCCAGCCTGGCCACGGTCTACATTCATCCGCTGTACTATAAGGACATTCAGACGCTGCAGGATCTCGATGACAGCGGGCTGCTGGTGATCTACAAATATACTTCCATGGCGGATGACTTGTTTTTCAGCGAGACTTCGCATTTGTTCGCCAGCCTCAACAAGAAGTTGTCATGGAATCAGGACCTCTACGCGGATGTTATCAAGGAGGTGGCCACTTGGGGCGGCAAGGCCGGCGTCACCCGCTACTCTTCCCTTGTCCTCGAGTCCACTCATTTTGTGCTCTCGCAACGGGTGTGGGTGGTGCCCGAGTGCCCCAAATATTATACGATTTCCTATGTGATGCCCAAGGATGCGCCGTGGGAGGATGCGGTGAATGCTCTGCTGTTGCGTTTGCTCAATGCCGGGCTCATCGGTAAATGGATCCAGGACATGAAGACCAAGGTCAACATTGCCATGCGCGTCAGAATGCTCGAGGCCGATGCGGTGGCCGACTCCTTTCGGGTCCTCACCATTGCCGACCTTCAGTTGGCCTTCTATGTGGTGATCGGCGGGAATTTTTTGGCCTGCCTGGAGTTCCTTCTCGAGAGATGCTGGGGGTTGTGTTTAAGGAGGGGGTAGTGGGAATCTGTGCAAGTGTGCAAGTGTCCAACTGTCAAATTATAGGAGGGTAAGTTTGCGTCGGGGCTAATTCGCAGCTATAAAAGTCCCCAGCTATGAAAACTATGCAAGTGTCCATCTATGCATGTCTGCATCTATGCAAGTGAGCATCTATGCATGCCTGCATCTGTGCAACTGAGCATCTGAAAAACTGCCCGTTTAATTGCCTCTTTATATCGGTTTTTATTGAGTCCCTGTCACTTGCATTTGTGTAACTCAGCATCCATGCAACTCCGCATCTGTCCAAGCATTTGTGTGCCTGTTTTGTGTGAGCACAGTGTGCATAATTTAGTGTCCTGGCCCGGGCACGTTAACAATAAAAAGCCATTGCCGCTGTGTCGATTCAAATTTGCCAACGAAATGAGATTTCAAATTCAAGGTTAAATTTGCACAAATAACCGCTTGGCCTCCCCCAGGCACTGCCTCTCTCCACACACACACATGCACATCGAAATGGCAATTAATTTGCTGGGGGCATCGGCGACAGCAGAGGACTGTTGGCGGCAGCGACTGCGACTGCGGCGACTGTACGCATTCAAATGCGCATTGCAGCTTCCCTTTCACACGCAGGGGCATCGGTTTGGGCATCGGCATCTTGGTTTATGCATAGGCACAGTGGACAGAGGGCCAAACAAAGCGGAGGACATTAAAGATTCAAGGAGCGCCAATGCATTCCGACTTTGTTAGCTGATTTGCCGGCTTGAATTTGAATTTTTAATGGAGTCTGCAAATTGGAGGCGCCCTCAGTGCGTGTGCAACTGCACAGCTGTCCAGATTTTTAAGGAAGTGTTCTTTAAACTCCACAAATTGAGTGGATGGTCAGTTGATTTCTGTACTGAATCAATTTTATATTCTTTGCTTCATAGACAAGATTTCTAAGGAAATTTAAAGTTCTACAATAAAATCAACTAATTCGCAAAAAGGGGGTCTCGAAAATTATCAAAGCCGATGCTCCGAATAATGCGTAGAGTATCCTTTATTTTTTGTGGCTTGAGGTGTAAAATCTTTTGGTTAAATTGTTTTAGTTTCCACACAAAATTCCCTCTGATTCGTTTCAAAAACCTTTTTATATTTGATTCGAAAAATATGCGATCTTGAGCTTTGAGTTAAAGGATCCTTAATTCACATCATGAAAAGGTCTTCTAAATCATCGGAGCCAATACTCCGAATAGAGTATCCTTTTTCTTTGTGGCTCGAGGTGAAAAATGTTTTGTAGTTTCCACACAAAATTCTCTCTGATAAGTTTGAAAATCCTCTTTAATTTGATTTGAAAAATATGCGATCTTGAGCTTTGAGTTAAAGATTCCTTAATTCGCATCAGCGAATTTCCTTAAAATTCTCTAACTGCACCACGAATAGGACTTCTAAATTATTAAAGTCGATACTCCGAATAATCCGTAGAGTATCTTTATCCTTTCTGGTTTTGTAGTTTCCACACAAAATTCCCTCTGATCGATTCAAAATCCTTTTGTATTTGATTGAACTCATTTGTGATCTTTGAATTGAAAGATCATCCACCTGCCCAAAGAGTTTTCCTGGTCGAAATAATCAAGGTTATCCCATTCAATTGAAGCCTTAAGTGGCCACATTTACCGCACTCGTAGGAAGTCCCCGTTCCTTTCCCCTGCTATAAGCCAAAGTGTCAATATGCATTTGGCCATTCCGGCGGCCGGCAAGCGAGGCGCCACCATTGCCGCCACTAAGCAGCAATTTTGCAACAAACGTGACGGGCATGCTAATGGCTGGCAAAGAAGACGAAGGACTGCGGGCTCAGTTGGCTGGCTTTTTGGTGATTCTTTTGCTCCGACCGACCAACCGACCGTTCGATTTAAATATGCCAGCGGCATAAGCCTCAGTCGTTTGGGTGACGCTTGCCCGACTCTCCGTCTGCTCGACTGCTCGACTGTCTGGCGGTGTTTGTGTGTGTGGCTGGCTGCCAATGCCATTTTAATGATTTCGTTAATGGCAAATTGAAAATCACGTGCTGCACCAGCTGTCGCCTCTGGACGGCGACTGACAAGCTGTCGTCAAAATGAACTTATCACACAGTTTCCAGTCCCGTCCTGTCTGTCCGCTGGCAGCTGTCGTGCGGCGAGTGACAGCCGCGCGATGGCGCGATGCCTTCCCAGCCACCAACCAGCCTGGTTGGGTTTTATGGCCACGTTGAGTTAATTGTGCTCCTGTCGATTGCTTTGATCGTCGCAAGCTCTCGCCGGGGTGGTCGACGGAGTCGAAAGGCATCAAAATTGTGGAATTAAAATGCTTGGTCATTTGGCCGTAATGATGGTCAAAATATTGCAAAATTGAATTAAATCTCTTGTAAATTATGCATGTTATCTGATTTAGAATTATTATTTATTCATCATTAGTCGAGTGAAATTCGTGTTCCGACTCACCGAGCACTCATAAAATTTTAATTGCCCCCCAAACAAGGAGCTCTCTCTCGCCAACCTAATGAATAATATTTCGGGGCAGGCGCCAATAATAAAATCGCTTCACAATTTGCATGAGAAGAGCCAAAACCGTCGGCTTAAACGAATTGCTGGTCTTAATTTTCCAATTACAAATTACAATAATGATGAGATTTTCTCGTCTCCTTTGGCTTTTTGGAAGTCTGGATAAAGTCCCAGAAAATCTGTTTGAGCAATGAAGCGACTGACGGCGGAATTTTAAAATCAAGGATATTTCTTGGGAATCTTTTGATTCTTTAAACGGTTTAGGAATCCGTGCAGGTCTATTGACCCGGCAGAGCTCATTTTAGGCTGTTTTATTTTATTTTTCATTTCTTAAGACATTTAAATTTGTCTCTGTTCATTGAAGAAGGATTTTCAAGCGACAATCATAGAGAATTCCGATTTTTAATGAATTTGAATAAGGAAAAGACTTTGAATGGATTGTTTTCGACTTTATCTGGAAATAGCTTTCTCCAGAATCTTATTTAGCTTCTGATTCTCTCAAACTCAAGCCTACAAAAGACAAATGCACTGAAAATCTTAAATATTTAACCAAAATTTCCTTTAAGGCTTTAAAAGGTTTTAATTTCTAAAAGCAATTTGAAGCTCTAAGAAAAAGGGAAAGTTGGAACCATCAGAAATCTATATAATTAACCATCTTTGGGGATATAAAAAAACATTTCCTTAAAAGCTTTATAAAGTCAAGTCTATAGAAAAAGGGAAAGTTGGAATCATTTGATTTATTCATTTGCTGGTTGAATTCTATAGTTTGTTTTTATAGTTTTGTTGTCTAAAGATTCTTAATTTTTGTTCATTTGTTTTTATAGTTTTGTTCTCTAAAGATTTTTAATTTGTGCAAAAGCCCTAAAAGCTGCAGAAAATTACGACAGCTAAGGAAGAAAATAATTTCGTGGGTCTCAAAGCCACAAGTCGAGTTGGGTTTCTTTTTATTGCCTTGATTCAAAGTTCCCAGTTTCCCGGACTCTTTTTTTAGCTGTTCGTTTGTCTATCTGCCCATTTATTCTCTACAGGATTCTAATGAAAGAGAAATGGAAAGTTCACTGCTCGTCCAGCTACGTTCCATTGGAATCTTTGGAAAGGTTGCTCGTTGGCTCTCTCGTCTGATAGAATTTGGGGCGCCAGGGAAAGGGAAACGCTCCAGTGCAATGCACTTTGAGAGTTTTGAGCAATCGACCACCCACACACACACACACACACACCCGCATGCACACTCGGCCAATCATAAACTTGGACGTGCTTCCAAAAATAAAAACCCACACGCCGGGCGTCCCGCTGGTGGCGGGCGGCGTACACATCAAATTTTAGTTTATTTCAAACTCATAACTTTTGTTTATCTTGGGAGATGGCGACTGTTGTTGTTGTTGTTAGTGGTGCTGGTGGTGGTGGTGGCGGTGGTGGTGCTGCTTCTTCGACTGTTGCTGCTTTTGGCCATGGCGGCAACTCTTGGCCCGCCGGTGGCTGGGCCTGCGGTTCAGTGCCGCGTCGCCGTTGGCCGTGTCCGTGTCGATGTTTTTCCTCTCTTTCTCTCAGTTGTTTTGTCGTCATTATTTATCGGTTAAGTGAATGTTTTAATTTTCATTCACACGCCGATCAGACGGCCAAGTCAGCCCGTCCAAACACTGCCGCTCGCCACCGCCAGCCGCCGGCACTTTTGAATATTTAAAAATTCTTCAATTCTGTCCGTCTGTCCGTCCGCCCGCTCATCCACTCTTGTGTGTGTTTGGGTGTGAGTGCTTTTGGTCGCGTGTGTCTATGTGTGTTCGTCTGATTTTCCAGCTATATTAATTTGATTAGAAAACATTTTTTCGCCAGCCCACAAAATTTTCAGTTGCCCCAGAGTTTTAGAGCGCCAAACAGCTACGAGTTTCCAAAACAAATTTGCACAAAAATCACAAAAAGTCGCCAAGCAAGAGAGCCGAGGAATTTGTCTCTTGATCGTCGCATTTTTTTCTCGCGTTTTCTTTTTTTTATATTTTGTTTTTCCCAAAACAATCGACGGCCGGTTGGTCGGTCAGAATTCCAACGCCTGTCATAAAGTGAAGTGGAAATTTGAAATTTCTCGATTTTTTTGATTGTTTTTTGTGATTGTGGCCTTTTGTTTTATTGGCATGGTGAGTATTTTTTTTGCGCTTCTTTCGGTTTTTTGTCCAGCATCGCCATGTGCCCGGGTTTGCTTTCAGTTTAATTGCGCTTCATTGTCATTTTCTATTTATAAAGTCGCCGCCAAACGCCGCTACTCGCCTCCATTTGCGGCTGCTGGTAGCCGAAAAAAAAACCCACACGAAATATGAAAAATGCAAATCAATTTTAGATCGGCCGATATTGAAAAATTATGGCCATTTGTATCGGCCCCTCCTTCCAGCCAGCCAAACAAACATAAAAAATTGAAGACAAAACAGAACCAGCAGCCCAACCCCAACCATTTTTTTCTCTTTTTTACATCTACAGGGCAAAGGGGAAGAGTAAAAGGATTTTTATTATAAAAAATGCATATTCATATTTATGCATTCAGCCAAATTCAAATAATTTTAAGTGCTTCACAGTTTCCCATGTCAAAGAGGCTCGATGAACCATAAAAGCTGCCCGAGTTTTCATTTGAGTTCAAAGAAATTCAATTGCATACCCAAACGGCTTGCTGACTGCTTTCAATAGAAGTTACCTGGCGAGTCCTGCAAGAAAAGGAAACTCGAAGTGTGGGCTGGTGAGATTTACTCGAAAAACTTTTACTTTTCTTAAAGAGTTCGCTTCAAAGATGAAGTTTGTTCCGAAATACTTACAAAGTCTCGCAGAACTGATGGTCTGAATGGAAGATGAATGTCAAGTTTAAATATTGGGGATTATATTCCCTAAAGTTGTGACTTTAAATGTAATTAAATTTAAAGGAAAAACTCGGGTTGGTTGGGAATTCAAAGCACTTTAAAAGCGTCTATTGGTCAGGGTAATTTAGAGATTTAAATCTCTGGAAAACCTCTTGAATTTGAATTCTGAATTAATTAAATTAAATTTGCTTAGGTTCTATTCAAATTTATATAAATAGCAATAATCAAGCGATAAAAAATTTCGGTTTTTAGCCAGAAGTACAAAGTTTAAGAATTCTTAAGCTTGGAAAAAGAATTCAGTTCTTATATATTAAATAGAGAATCCGGAAAGCTTCTTCACTAAAGTTCCTTTTGATTGATTTAATTGTTAGCTTTTTTCGGTTTCTAAAAGTCTGTTTATACCATAAAATCCTGGTATATCAGAAGTTGTTAGATTTCTTCGGGAACTTTTCTTTTTCTGTTACTTTTTTAGCTTCCAAACCCGACTACACGATCCGTCGAAAAGAGTATAATTTCCTCTAGTATTGAAGTATAAGTTTATCTAATTTATTTTATATTCTTTTGGTTTTTGTTCTTGGCATTTTTGCGTTGGATTCATTCTCTGGGTCGATGTCCATTCCATAAAACTAATGTGCATGTGTTTGTGGGGCCATAAAGTTTGCTCATTTGTTTTGCCATCGGCATTCGAAATGCTCGTCTCAGACAAAAACAAGAAATGGATTTTCGCTTGTCCATTGGAAGGACTGATGGTTTGGGGTGGGCCGTCCGCCAGGTGTGATTGCAGTTGCTAGGCAGGATAGTGAATTTCTGATTGCTTTTCGCCAGGCTTTGTTGACAGATTTGATGAGCAGGCAGAATTTTTGAAAGCAACTTAGCAAATTGGAATTCTTGGCAACAGGACGAGAACGAGAAAAAGCTCCAAATGCATCCGTAGTTTTGGAAATGCATGCGTTCGCCAAAGATTTCAATTTGAAAATAGAAATGGAAATCGAAAAACATTTCTCAAAAATAATTACAGAAACCTCAGCCTCTCCTCCTCTCTTCTCGTGCTCTGGGCAAGCGCAGGCAGCTCGGAGAACTTCACAGAGACCGCGTTGGAAAAAGAGCGAGTAAGAGAGAGAAAAATTGGTTTGAAAGCAATTGAGTGAGTAAGTGAAGCCAAAAATACCAAACCAAAAGAAAATGGAAAGTAAAAGCAGCCAGCGAACGTCCAAGAAACACACAACGAAAATGAGAATCAACAACCGAAGAAAATCAGAAGAAAAAAACAAATCGAACACCGAAGAACAAATCCCACGGAACCAACTGCCAAAACAGCCAAAAACATTTACCGGACAGCCGTCAACGCCACCAGACGCGAAAACAACGCGCCGCGTACGCCTGCCCGACGCGAGAATCCAAACCGCACCAAAAAAAATCGAAAAAACCACGGACCCCAAAATCTCAATAGCCCTCATCCTCTCATGCGGCCGCAGCACTGCAACCGAAGCTTCCACAAGATCAATGCCTTTTCATTCTCGCGCTACGCCCACGCTGCGGTCTTGGTCAACTTGGCAACTCGGACATAAGGCAGTTGGAGAGCTGGACAGTTGGACACTTGGACAGATGTACAGTTGGGTAGTTGGACAGTTTGACACTTGCAACTAACAAATGCAGTTTCGTGGTATTCCGTCGCGTGTTCCCTGTTTCCGTGACGCGCGATTTCTCCTCTTTGTCGTGTGTGTTTTGAATTTTTTTTAAATATTTTTTTATTGTTGTGTGCGGGAATAAATAATATTGTGGTTCACATAAAAAACGATATATGCGTAAATTAGCTTTAATTTTGTGTGGTGCGGTCCACAGCGATCATATTAAATAGAATGCCCGAATTATTAAGGGTCATGGAGTCGCAGGAGGAAATTTTTGACTTGCGTAAGTTTCAGCTCATTTTATACTCGATGGCGGTACTAGCAGCTGTAAATAGACCATCAACTTGTCTAAAAGTGAATTTTCGGATAAGTCTAAATGAATTTATAGATACGTCCGAGGGGCATGCACATATGAAATACGTGCGGATAATAAGCAATGACAGATTTATTATACTCGCCAGAGCACCGCCAAGATTAGCTTGGTGGCGGCCACCGCCAGGTGTGTGCGGATTCAGAAGGATTTTCACTTGAATTCACCGGCGTAATGAGGCATTTTTTAAATTAAATTAACTAATTTTTAATCCAACAAGTCCGTAAAATATAGAAACTTAGGAGACTTGAGAATTTTTATATCAGAACGAAGAAGCTAAAATTCGAGTTATGACAATCTGATTCGTTTCCACTCCGTTTATTTTATAGTAAAATCCAAACCCCTTCTTTAAATTTGTTTGGTATTTAAAGAACTTCACACTATAACCCTTTAACTTAGGATATTTGAGTATGGTATTAGAATTTTATATCGGAACCACAGAAACATGAGAACGAAGAAGCTAAAACTTCAATTCTATTGAAAGGGATTCGGTTTATTTTATAGCAGAATCCAAATTCTTTTTTAAATATGCTTGGCATTTAAAGAACTTCACACTCCAACCCCTCAAAGATGTGCTAATGAGCGTTTAAAAAATAAAACCCCATTCCCCGGTTCTTCTGTCTTTGGCGGTACATAAGCCGAAATGGGGTCACATCTGTTGGTCTCTCCATCCATCAGTCTCTCATTGTGGCTGTTAATGGGATGATCACCAGCCTGTCCACTGATTTTTCAATGCAATGGCCGATTTCTAGGGAACTTTCAGGCCCCTCAAAACGGCAGTGGCTTTGTCTTGTTTCTCGCTTCGATCCTGGGCATCAGGAACTAAAAGACTTTAAAGAACTCCTTTTGTTGGGCTTTACTTCTTCAGGGCTTTGTTTTTGTTTAACTGAAAAAACCTGTGGGAGCCTAAGAATCACTAGAACACCTCGAAGACCTGGTCTGTGGGCCTGTGGGGGGGCTACTGGCAGGTGGGATCCACGACCACCCTGGAGTCATTTGTTGTGGCGGCCACCCGTGGCGCTTGAATGGCTTCAAAAATAACAGTACAATTCGCATTAAGGCACATTTGCCTCCACGAAAAAAACAACACAACCAAATATTTGGTTAAGATCGGTCAACTGGGCCAAAACCACCGCCGCGCTGGAGTCTCTCGGAGGGAATGTGCACCGCGAGGTGTTTCGATTGGGAATTTACCCGTATGCCATACACAATTAATATTAATGGGTGACTAACACGGTACACACAGTTTTGGTTTTTTTGGATTTTATTTTTTGAAATAAACAAAAAAGGGTTGCCGTCCGCAAGGCGGCGACGTGGAGTAAACAAGCAGATGGTTTTTCGTTTTTGGAAGCTTATAAAACTCAATTGTTATTAAAAAAGAAAAACAGGATTATTACTTTCATGTTTTCGGGCAGTCTTCCAAGAACACCGACCCATAAAATGCCCTACATAATAGCCAACACAATTGTCTGATAAACATGCCGCCAACTCAAATTGAGAAATCAAATTCCAATGCTTTTTCGGGGACTCACCCGGCATTCCGGAAGTATTATCAGACGATCTTCCATTGTATTGATTATGGAAAAGACTGACAATGATTTCTTAGAGAAGGCGGAGGAGGAGCTATAAAAAGTACACAAAGTTTTTGCATTGGCGGTTTTAAAAGACTTTTCATATGATTTCCATAAATTACCGGGTTTATAACACAAACGATTTCTTTCAAATGAATTGTGGGGCCAGCAGATATTTGGCCTCGACATCTTTGGGGTATTTGGATAGTTTTGGGCTATTTCGTTTTTATGAAGGTGCCAATTACCTTTTGATGTTCATTTAATAGCCGCGCACACCAGACGGTGGTGTTGGTGAGATGGGCAGATGGACAGATATTCCTTGCACAATACAAGCAACTCCAGAAAGCGGAAATGCGCATATATTTGAATGGAATATTTCCCCCATGAATTTCGTACAATCCTCGATACATAAATACATACATTTGTACATTGATCTATTCGGACAGATAGTAGTGGGGAAAATATTTGAAATGCTCTGATTGTTTATTGTTGTTTACATACACCAAAAAGCCGAAGCTGAAATGTGTAGAAATGTGTTCATTTAACTGTCAGGTCATGCGAAAATATTAGCAAGAAATCGATGCGTTTCATGCCCCGACCCCTGCCCAGGGCTTGTCGCAGTCCATCTATTCATGCCGCTTTCAAATTATGACGATGCACCCACAAAGTAGCTGATTTTTGACATTGCAAAGAAAATCCAACAACAGACCGCGAATTCCGCCAGAAATTGATCCAAACAATCTGTCGTGCCGTCGGTTTTGGGGAGGGCGGCGGAGTCGCTTGTTTAAAATTTTTGCGGCGCCTGGTCTGTTATTTTTCAAATATTTGACTTGATATGTCGTCGGCGTCATCGGCTCCTCTCATTCACCTCGAACAGAGCCAGAGCTCTGGCATATTTTCGAAAATAGCCAATTAATATGAATATGCTTTGGGGGCGAGGTAATAACAATAATTACTTATCTGGAATTTTGTGTATGATTAAATTTAATGTTCGCCAAAAGCAACTAAACAGGCCTGTAATCCATTCCCAGGCCTTTTGTAAATTTCCAAGAATCCAAAGCCAATCGCCCGTTCTATTTTTGTCTGTCGGGCTAACTTCTTTCGGGGAAGCAAAGCCTGCAGATTTTGAGACTTTGCGACAAATTTTCCAAATCCTTTGATGGTTTTTGCTTACTTCCTTTATTTGTAGTTTGTGCGCGGCTTGATCGGTTTGTAATTTGGCTTTTAATAGTTTGCCTGGTCTAAAACAAATAAAAGCGCGTGTCAATCGCCTGAACAGAGTGTAAATTAATGGACATTAAATGCCTCGGCCAGCTGACGGGGGAGCAGTTGGTGGTGAGCCTCGCCAATGCAATTAACGCAGGGGAAATTGGGATTTTGTTTGTTTTAATCGTTTATTAAAGCTGACGCATACGATCAGCAGAGCCCACAGGCACTGGTCGAATTAAAAACCATATTAAAAACTTTGTATGCCGTACAAAGGCAGACGACCCGTTGAATGCAAACAATGCGTGGAAATTGCCGCAGTCCCGCGCTGCAAGGACGCAGCGGTGGCAGGCGCCCTCAAAAATATTTCGCTTGAATTCAAAAATAAAAGCACGTAAACTCGCTTGGATTCAATTGAAATTTATATTTGCGAGGCAAACCATTTGACATGGTCAGTGCAACAAATGTAGACACTGAACGCAATAAACTGTCTTCCCAGTCTCTTTCCGTGTGGATGTTGTTTCTCCTATTGCGGGGGGCATTAGTGAACAAGTGATGGATGGCAGCACAATTGTTTCAATTGCAGAATTTGTAGCCAGCCCGCCCAGACAGCCAGCCAGTCAGTCGGGCAGTCAGTTCGTCAGGAACGGAAATTGTGCGTTAAATTTACGAACCACAAAAAGTCCAACGTTTTGCTGGACAGTTCGGAGCGAGTGAATGTTAGTTGGCTAGCGTAATAAATTTGCCAAAACAAAGCTCAAATTGAGAATATAAATAAAAAAACAATTAAGCTAAATTTCAGCTGCCTGAAAACAAGCGAAGCTTTTGCCCTACGATTTCTTTATGGGAGAGTCATCTCCGAATTGACTGCATTCGCAGGAAAGTCTGTGGGTCGTTCGATTCCAGTTGCTTAAATCGAAAGAAGATATTGGAATTTTCAGGGGAAAATATGGTCCACAAAACTACACGATTGTGTTAAAGTTTAGAATTCTATTTAAAATAGATAATAGGAAATTGGAATTGAAAATTTAAATTGAAAGCTTCTTTAACCAACGAACCAGTTTTTTCTTTTCCATACTCCTTCGTCCATTTAAAACAGAAATTCTTTATATTTCAATTTATCAGCTTTTTATCTTTATTAATCTCGCAAGGCTAGAGGTAGAATATTCCTTGATATGGTCTTTCCATGAGTTTAAGTTCTGGAACAACAAATCGATTTGATTTTAAAAGAACAAAATTATCTTTAATACAGGATTTTTCCCTATACAAATTCTGAAAGTAAACTTCCCTTAATTCGTCTAGAATTGGAATCAAAATTCTATCACCGTCTTGCAGATTCTGCAAGGATTCAGGGAAAGTTTTTGAGGAAGTGGCCTGAATTTGGTGTTAGGGTATTCGAGGATTTTCCTGGCGCACTTGAGGAGCGAAACGCATTGGTTTATTTTCATTAAATGTTGGTATTGTGCTGACCGAAAGAAAGCAAAGTATTTATAGCGGGTAAACATATTTAAATGATTTAAAAACAAAGAATACACACGAATCAGAATGTTGGTCATTAAGGCAACAACAATTTAATGGAGCCAATTAATGAATCATTCCACTTAGTCTGCTCCGGTCTCTTAGACCAGAAAGGGAGGTCGAAAGAGACACACAGAGAATGAATGAAAGAGAGAGAGAGAGAGAGAGTTGAGAAAAATGTTCGTTCAGTTCGAAAACGCAACATTCATCAGGTGGAGGTCTAAATTAAAATATAAACAATGTTGATATTTATATTTTTATTTTTATCGTGTGAGAAAAGTCTGACGAAAAAAAATCTGGCGCACCCAATTTATTCGTCGAGATATATTTATATTCATTTGCCATAGTCCAATTATTTTAAGCGCTTTTGATGCTGCGGTTGCGTCCGAGCCGCTGCGATTTATGCATCAATTTAAAAAATCGGAAATCATTTGTTAAGTCCACAGGCAATCTTTGGTCAACTTGGTTTTAGCTTAGTCTTTAAAATAATCAAACCATCCATCCTTTTCAAAGCAAATTCTCCAAATCTTTAACACTTGAATCCTTAGAAGTTCAATTCCGAATGTTTTTGTTTCATTAATTACCATTCATTCAATTTAATAAATAACCAAAGAATGCGCGGTATTTCTCAGGGATCAAGAACAATGGCCTGAGTGTGCCCAGCTGGCTGTCTGCCAGTCTGCTAGGAAACAGTTCACAGTTCCGTCTCCAAACTTTATTCCCTGAGCCTTAGACTATTTTTCAGTCTCATCCGCGTTGTCCCAGATTTAAATCTATCAAACTTGCTATCTTGGGTTTTAATTTTAAGGCTTTGTCCGGCTGATGTAAGGAGCCTTAAAGAACTTCCCCGTTTCCCAGAATGGCACTTCAGTTGCCTGGTTTCCAGGGTCGTTTGTGTTGGTTGTTCTTTATTTTTGTGGAAATGGAAATCGTGTTTCCTAATAGTCAATGCAATGAATCGGAACTGAGAGTGCACTCGATTGGTTCTTTTTACAAAACGCTGACATGCAATGCATTTTGCGCGATTTGACACATTTCCAAAAAAAAAAAAAAATCCCACGCACTACGTCGATTTATGTGGCCGCCCCTCCCTCCGCGACCACCGACCACGAGTGCCGCCCATCGGATATGAGTGGGTAAATGGGCGAGGGAGCCAGGAAAAGAGAGGCCAAGGGGATGGAAAAATAAATAATTCGCATTCTCACACTCACTCAGCCCGCACATTTTGACACATATTCCATTTTTTTTCCGGGGTTTTATGCTGCGTTCGAAAATTTGTCACCCAAGCGACACATGTGGTGCGTCTGTAGAATCACTTTTCATGCTCACGAGAGGAGCTACGAAAGTTGCACTCAATCAGAAAGCAATAGAAAGAAACAAAGATATTTGAAAATTTTCGGGAGAGTAGGTTAGAAATCCGAGGATTTTGGGGCAAACAGTGGGAATTTGAATAAATTTAAGTTCCATTCTTCATTAGTAATCAGGAGACTTTTTTAATTTAAATGAATTATCTAGAAAGTTGGAAGCAGGGATTTGTGGGGTTTTCTGTGAATTTTATTTATTTATTTTAATTGTATCTTAGAATTAAATTCTTAAGTACAATGTTTATAAAGCCAGAGCAACAAAGGCCTTCGGCTGGTTCAGTGAATTATTTAAATCTATTGGAGAGGATTTTTCGATTTATTTTAAAGCTTTTAAACGATTCTTTTATCTAGCAAAACGTAGGCCGCTTTTGTATATCAGACCCGAAACCTCCGCTCTTTTTTAAACTCCTAAATTGCTGTTGATAATTAAATAACAAACTCTCTATATTTCTTCAAAGATACTTTATGAATTATTTTCTATAAACGGGAAATCAATTCAAAATTCTAGAAGAATTAACTACTTAATTTTTCCGGTACTGTCGCGCAGCCTTATAATTTTTACCTGAAGAATCGCCTCATCCAATATTCTCCTCTCGATTTGGAAGGGTAGTCTGTGTTGGGTCAGATCTTTTATAGCTGCCCTCGTTGGGGTGGCAGTCAATTTAAGTTGTTTAGGAATAAACTGCAGTTTATACCGTTAGGTCGCGAATTTGCGCCGGTCTGTTATCGGCCTGTCAGACCGGCCGACGTGTTTTCTGTCGATAAATCTAAAATTTTGTTCCCCTTTCTGTGTTGCAGATCAAAGCGGTGCGGCAAAAGCGATTCCGGCGGTCAACGTGATCACCATCATCAGCAACGGCGGCAACGACGACAACAACACCACCACCAACAACAACAACCACAGCAACAGCAACAACAACGAAGCCGGCAACGAAACACAAGCAACTCTGCCGTTAACAGCAACCGAAGCCACCGAACTCAGTGTAGATTGCCACGATCCTCGTTTTGTATCGATTCCATTGCTGGAACGCCGTCGACGCAGTCACAGTCGTTGCAGGATCAGTCCGCTGGCTCCTATTATTTGCATACAGAACGCCGCAGCCTCGCATCCCGAGGACCTCTCGCAACTCTCGCGCTCCGCCAATTGTTTTGTGCGATTTCGCAAAAGCTTCGCCAAATGTAAGTTGCCATCAACCACTGCCATCGAGTGCCTTATCTTTGGCTGTTTGGTCAGACAAACGCTTTCCATTTAACCTCTTTCACCCGCCGTTGGCGTTGCTGCAGTTGCCGCGAGTGGTTTTAATTGAATTGCAGCGATTTCAGCAATGCAATCGGCAAGTTCCCTGGCATGGCGCGTTTTTTATTGCCTCCCTGTCGTAACTCACCGGAGTCGATCTCTTTTTCTCTTGCAGTTTTTGGCAAAATCATGGGCAGCAACAATCCCAGCGAAGCGGATCGATTTGACTATTATGACTGTGAGTACCACACCACCTTTTTTTATATATAAATATCGGCCCTTTTTTCGGCCTACCGGCCAGTAAAAATATCCAGTGAAATATTCCATATCAATTTTTATTTTCGCTCTTGCGGTGGCGTGAAATTTTATACTTCTATAAAGTGGGATTGTCGGTGGGCGCTACCTGAATTCGCGGGGGTTTTTAATAAGAAATTGTAGTTATTCCGAATCAATCGATCCATCGGCCTTCAAAGAAGTCTGCAACCATATTGCAGGTCCTGGGCTATTTATAGAGTGTTTTCTCGACTTTCATTTGCCATTTCCGTCTCGATTGGATGCGTGCGGATGGCGGATAGCTGAAGGATGTGTGCTGAAATCGATATTCGGTTTGCTCATTCGGCCAGAATGCATTTCTCTTATCTCGGCCGTTGGTGCCGCATTTGCACATCTGGCAGTCGAAATGACTGGCATCCGTCCACCTTCCAACATATCCTGGCCGCATTAATCGTTCATTTAATTTCCCCACCACCCATCCCACCCGCGCACCTTTCGCTTAGCAGGCCGAAACTGTACCTCATGATGGAATCATTTCCATTCTGAATGGCTTTTTCGGATGTTTTTGTGTTAACGCACTTAAAGTGAACGTTGTCTCGCTTGCTCTCCGTTCAATCCATCTGGCTGTCCGACTGTCATACTGTTTGATTATCTGCTCCTGTTGTCCTTCCCCTTTGGAAAGCCATTTTCGGTGTATCCGAAAATCAATAAGACCCGCCCACCCACACAAAGACAACTCCAAAGGCTGCCGAGTGTTGGGTGGCTTTCCAAACCACCACCATAAACAACATTGGAGCTCAAATAGTATTTATGTTGGTATCTAAATATCTACACTCATCTGTCAAATATCACGTTTCTTGTTTACACTACAAGGGGAGCGAGGGGCAGGAGCGCAAGTGGCCAGCCTGAGTGGCATAAAACTCGACTGTCCTGCCTGCCGGTGAGCAGGACCTTGTTATCTGTTTGCCTGGCCGTCGAGCAGCGGCTCATTGCTGCTGTTTCCATATTTGTATTTGGCGTGTTGAGTGGTCCTTGCCGAAGCTCCTCTTGAGTTCTCCCAACGACCCCCATAGAGTTCCATTTGTCTGCCGCCAACTTGCAAACAAGACAACTCACCGGATATAAAGAATCGGGTATGTTGGGGTTTTCTATAATCTCACTGGAGAGACTTTGTCGAGGCTTTGCCTCTGGTCTCTTGGAGGCCTTAAGAATTTATTGGGGTATTTTCTGATCGAACAATGAATTTCTTATTGAGTTGGTTTTCTATACAAAAATACAAAATTATTTGGTGGAGTGTTTAAATCTTAAAATTCCAAGAGATTCTGGTGGCGATTCTTCGAAAACAAATCTTCCTTTGAAGTCTTTAATTTCCGCACTTGCACAATTGCGGAAATCTTTGTTTCTTTAACTCTCAACTGGTTAAAGCATTAATTTAATCGATAAGTCTCTTATGACTTTCATTATTATCTGGTGGAGCTCTTAAAACTCCAAAAGATTTTTTGAGCACAATTCTTTGTTTAAAGACTTTAAATTTGTGCACTTGCATAAATGCAGAGAAGCCATTTCAAGTTGAAATCTGTGTTTCTGTTTCGTCTCAACTGGTTAAAGAATTAATTCAATCAATGAGTCTTTCATGGCTTTTATTATTATCTAGTGGAGTTTCTCTCTTAAAATTCCAAAAGATTCTTTGAAAACAAATCTATGTTTGGAGTCTTGAATTTGTGCACTTACACAACTGCGGAGAAGCCATTTCAAGTTGAAATCTGTGTTTCTGTTTCGTCTCAACTGGTTAAAGTATTAATTTAATCGATGAGTCTTTCATGGCTTTATTATTTTCTAGTGAAGTGTTTAAATCTTAAAACTCCAAAAGATTTTTTTGAAAAAAAATCTTTGTTTGAAGTCTTTAATTTCCGCACTTCCACAATTGCGGAGAAGCCATTTTATGCCGAAATCTGTGTTTCTGTTTCGTCTCAACTGTTTTAGGCTTTAATTTAATCGATGAGTCCTTCCTTTGATTATGCAAAACCAATTACTAAATTAATCAATTATTTAATTGGAATTACTTTGTGTATGACGACCAGCCGTCCTGAATAACCTGAGGCACTGGCAGCTTTGGCAAATTTGAATAGCTAGAGAAACCGATTTAATAACGGGATTTTGGTATCATTCTTCCTTTGAATTGAGCATTTTAAACTTTCCTGGCTCTCCTCTCATGGTTTCCATATTCTCTAGCAGTTTTCAAGCCTGAATTTTTGGTTGATTTTTTCCTTTGGGGCTCGTCGAAGTTCCCAACTTATCCACACACACACAGCCACACACATGTGTGTGTATTTTTTGTCGCTAATTTCAATTCCCATATGGCGCCTCAAGGCGAGGGAAAGTTTTTCGTCTGTTTTTGGGAAATTTTGCAAAAGAAGTTTGGAAAATTTTCCACGGAAAAAACTTTTACCAAAAATTAACGAGAATTGTAAATAAATAAAACACCCACACACCCAGGCATATGTTGCCTGATCCCTTAAGTTTGGCAGGACTTTGCCGCGTCAGAGAGAGCAAAAAAAGAAGAGAAAATAGATTCGCGGGGCGCCTGCAACAGCTGTGCGTGCAAGTTCAACAGGCAGGCCCAGCGACCAGGACTACAGAGCTTTCCCTTTTCTTGCCCTGCCTGGCTGACTTCAATGCGTGGCCCCCGGTGTTTGGGCGACCACTTTTCCGCGTACTTGAATTTCTTGCAACAGCTGTGAAGACGACGCCTGAACGCATGGGCACTCCCTGGCCTGCTCTGTGGCAGTGACAGTGACGGCAGTCGCAGCGGCAGCGGTGACAATGGAGGCAATGAAGCATCCGAGCGGCATCAGTCACCCAGTCGGCCGGCCAACGTGTGTGTGCGTGTGTGAAGGGGGCGAAGGGGGAGGGTTGCTAAGCAACAGGTAGGCGAGTGCTGCTGTGCGCAACGTGCATGAGGAATTTTTTTTGGCGCAGGGCCACCCCAGATCCGCAGACCCCAGACCCTCAGACCCCGGGCCATTTAGGCTGGCCTGGTGCCCATTTGTGAGCTGTTTTGGGTTTTCAGCTGATTTCTCGTTGCCGCTGCGTCAGGGGGAAATTCGCTCATAAAATTTCCCTCTCTCGCATGCGATAAGCCGAGCCGACCGACTGTTGGGGCCCGAAGCGGCCGAGCCACGGCGAGAATGGTCGGCAGGGCAGGCACCCAAACGCCTGGCAGCCGTTGACGGCGTCCGTTGGTTTTGCCGCAACTCGATTGGAAAAACAGTTTTCGTTTAGCTTTTCCGACGGCACGACGTGTGCGCTGGTTCGTGGTTCGTTGGCTGTTTTGTTTTTTTCATGTGCCCTGTGTTGTATGCGTGAGTGTGTGTGCGACTGTGTGTGTATGTGTGTGTGTGAGTGTGTGATTTGTGAAGCGCAATTTGTTTATCCGCGAAATTCGCCAGCCTACAAATTGTTTAAATTTTCAATTAAAAAAAAAAAAATAATAGAAAATCACGAATTTTTTTTGTTTAATTTTTTTTTTGTTCTTGAGAGAATTTCCTCACCGATCTTGATGAGAAATCACAAGTAACTCATGCAAATTGAATTAGAGCATTCAAAATCCTTCAAAATCCTTACAAAGAGAAATCTGTGAAATTTTTTTAAATTTATCAAAAACTAAACCAAACTTTTCTCCTTATGGAAAGCTGAACAATTTCCTTGAAAGCCAGTGGAGAAAACAATGAAAGCTTGAAAGGTTTTCATTTGTTTTCTTTTCTTATTAAAATTCAACCTGATACGGAATTCTGTGTGTGTAGAAGGGAAACTTTAAATTGCCTTGAAAGTGTTAGGAGCGCATGAAAATATGCTACGATTTTTGCCAGTCGATGGGCTTCGATCCTCGCCTGATGACAAAGTGACGCGGGTGACTGGGTGCTTGTGTTGTTGTTGCGAGTTTCACGCAACCAGCAAAGCAAAATAAAGTCGACCAAAAGAAAACAAAACAAATACGAGTACAACAAGAAAAGGAACTTCATCCTGATAATGATATGTGCGACGAGGCGCGTAAGGCTGGGGGAAGGATGGCCGCGTCGGTGGCGGGTGGGCACGGGAGGCGAAATTGTCGTGAATATTTAATTACATTGTAAAGAGCCTCGTCATCAGGCTAACAGCAAGGCGACACCCACACGCACACGCACACCTCCGAAGGATGTCAACAAACTGTGTCTGAAATGGCAACGGCGACAGGCGACGTCTCGTCATCCTAATTGTTGTCAGTGCTCATTGGTGTGTGTGCACGTGTGTGTGAGTGCTTTTCAATATTTAAGCTGCTTGGGTCTTAGTTTCAGATTTTAATTAAAAAATTCAAGAGCGGCATGTCCATCGTCCATCGGCCAGACGACCGACAAGCCAGAGAACCTCAAAAATACCCACAAAGTGGTTTTGTCATTTGACCCGAGCCACTTCCGGGCTAAGTTTTTTCCCATCGCATGAGGCCGCTGTTTATTACTCATACGCACCGTGATTGGTCGGCTGGCGCCTTGTCGAACTCTGTGATTTTCAGACTGGCAAATTACAAATTGCTATTTGATTTCCCTAAAATCGGCACGCTCTAAATTACAAGCCAAGAGTCTCAATTTTCATATGTGACCCCTTTTGAAGGCAAATTTGAAATTGACTTGGCCCAACTCCAGGGGCGGCTGAGGCCTTTTTAGATTTCTTTTCCGTTCTCTTAACCGCCTCCACTTGAAATTGACAAGGATTGTTGGCTGTCGTCGACGGAGGGCAGGCAAATGCGAGTTTCATTGGCCTTGATGGCCAAATGATGGGAAATCTGTATAATTTACATGCCCAGTGCGGCTTGTTGGTCCGCTTGTCCGTTTACAAAGCAAAGGAAGGCCAATCGTCGAGTAGACGGCGAAAAAATCCTAAGCAAAAATTTTCCAGCCCAAAGACGCAAATCTTAATTGCGTTCAATGGGCCCCGCCGAAAAGGGGGGCTCATGTAATCAATAAACATTAGTTGCTGATTTTTATGATGTGTTTGATGCAACAACAACACCTTCACACACACCGGGTAAAATCCGGGGACTGTTCAGGTTTTCCGTTTAATTTCGAGGGCCAAAAAGAGCAGCGCATATGTTGGAAAGTGTGGGAGGGGGGGAGGCTGCGGATATCGCGTTTTTATGGAAAAAATATTTACAGGAAAAACTCGGCTAAGGAAACCGCAAAAAAAAGGTGGGCGGAGGCACCAGCACCCATCAAATTTTGAAGAAATTTATGTGCATAAATATTTGGTATACATTTTTAGACAACAAAAAATCTGGGAAACTGCAAATTGAGTGAGAGCTAAAGGGGCACAGGCCAGGCAGGCATCAGGAATCTTTGTCGGGGTGTGAAATGCAGTTTCCCAAGAATCGAATCACATAAATCACAGAAGCCCCCGAATGCAAACAACGGCGAATCCAAGACGAATTGTGTGTGCATTTCCAGGATTTTTCACCCGAATCGGTGTGTGGTGTGTGTGCGTTTCGATTTAAAGAGACGAAAGTTACAAGCCCAATTAAATATACATAAACACTGAAAACAACAGCAGAAGTTCGTTAGAATCAAAAGAAAATCAAAAGAAAAATCGCAACTCGCGAGCAAAAATACAAAAACCAAAATCAACAACAACAGCAACGGCAACGGAGTCGAGGATTTTGATTGATTTGTGATGTTACAACAACAGGAACAGGGAAAAGAAGAATAAAGCACCCATTGATCGATCGATCGATCGATCGGAACACAAGTGCGAGCATCGGTGAGTAAACCGAAAATAAAAAACAAGAAAAAGCGTAGAAATAAATAATTAATGAGCCGCACAGTAAACGCTATGTAAACAATTCAAATAATCTACCAATAACACACACAACATCACATTAATCACCACAAACAAAAATATTCAAAATGCTTTCAAAATCCCCCCCAAAAAAAAGGAACAACAATCAACAGCAATTAAGTCACTTCACCCACAGCCCCACTTTCCGCTCGGGCTTTGTCTTTCTGCCCCAGGAGGGCATTTGCATAGATTCGAATAGGAATTATGTCACACTTACAAAATTTTCGATTGGATTTGTTTGATTTTCTTCCCTGTGCTGTGCCAGTTTGCGTGCGTGTGTGTTGGGGGGATTGCTGGTTTCCTTGGCATTTCATAGACAATTTTTCATTGCTCCCTAAGCTTATGAGAATGCCAATTGGACTTGCCAACAGCTTTGGCATTCACAAAGCCTGAAATTCTTTTCCATGAAAAAATGAAAGAATGGGAATTTGAATGGCTGGCGAGGCGCCGCTCGCAGGATGGCAGGGAGCCTTCCATTCTCCTTGCCGAGTGCGTTTATCTCATAATTGACTTTGCCATTGTCTGCTGGCTGTTGCCAAGGCAATCGTTCCTGGCTGTTCATTTGACCAACGATCTGTCCTCATGGCAGGCCCGCTCCTGGGCGTACTTAATTTATCGTTCACATAGATTTCTTTCTAGAGGATCTTTCGTAGGCTGCAGTCAAATTTATGCTAGATTTGTTGATTCTTATTTTGCCACGCAAGGCAGTAGGAAAACTTTACTCATGGTTAACCGTAGTTGATTTTTAGTTAGATTTTCTTTTTTTAAGCGAGTCTTCAACCTTTTTTAAGGTTCCTCGTAGTCTGCGTTCATATTTTCTTCCATAAACCAATTTGCTATTCATTGACAAGACCTTTTCATTCCCTCGCTTCTCTGTCCATCTTTCCTCTCCTTGATTCCGGATTAGCTTTCAAATTGCCTTAAATTGATGTCTTGAAAGAGGTTTTTAAATTGACTTAATTATTTATTTGGGTCACCCAAGAAATTGGCTTCCTAGATTTGTCAAGCAAAAGAACATTTTATATTAGATTAAAAAAAAGTATTTTTAATTTACAACTGTGGAATTTAAATTGCGATTTTGTAGGCCTTAAATTTCTGCACAGCAATCTCATATTTTGCCACATAATTAGAAGGCAAATTATGGGAAATATAAAAAAGGCTAAAAATTGACATTTTGTCGGCAATAATGAAAAAAATGTATTCCCTTATTTGCCATTTATCCTCTTTGAAAAAAATTCCGGAATATGGTTTACAATTTTTTGCTCAACTTAAATTATAAATTTTCATAGAAGACAAAACGTGAGCTCCTCTTTTTATGCTTATTTCAAATAGACTTCTTCCCACTTCTCGGCTGGGTTTCAGTTTGGGTGAAGAATTAATTCGCTTGTGGGAGTTTTTAAATTTACTACCGAGTCTGGGGCAACTTCGGGTTGTCAGCTCTGAAGCTCTGTGGCTGTCGAATTTTGTTTCTCAAGAGTCGCCTATATAAAATTGACAAGCGTTCTGTGATTGTGGATCTTTGATTCGATTTTTCGGTGACAGCCATTCGTCTTCCTGTTGAAAATCTGATAGTTTGAGAGCCCCAGATGAGCGCCCAGTTTAAGGTGCCTGGGCTGCGGATGAATTGCATTGCATTTGCGGTCTAGGGAATTTTTGAATATTTGTCGTTTGTCGTCTCAAGAAAAACAACAACAAAGTAGCCCAAAAAGAGCCCAGCCAGTGGGCAATCGGTGCAGAATCGAGAGCAGAATTTGCTATGCCCTGGCGATTGTGTTTTTTTTGTTTGAATTTTGTTTGTCTCTCGGTCATTGTTTTTGGCACCGGTGAGGCCCTCGCATGAGATGAATTGAAATGATTTAAATAATTTGCATATGCGAATTGCCGTCGGCGGCCGGCGGTTTGTCTACAAAATATAGAAAAGAGCCACCCCAAAAAGCCGACGGCGTCAGCGACAAACAAGAATTTCATACAATGTAATTTTTGGGAGAGACTCGCACGGCCAAATAAGCAAATAAATTTGCCAGTGCACTGAGGCCTGCCATCCATTGTATAGGTGGTTCCCGGCGGGCACTCTCCAAATAATTTGACAGTTTTGTGGGAACCCAACGAAAAAATAAAACGAAAGCCAGTTCGAAGGGAGGGCAATTAATTTGAAAAGCAACAAAGCCTCTTGCCGTTTTGAATTCGCATTTACAAATTCGTCTACCAATTGAAAGCGAGCTCTGGCCGGGCCCATTACCATGATGATGATACTCACGAGAGAGGCGGGGCGGGGTTACGGGGTCGGCCGGAAAATATAATTTATTAAATTTGTCAGACATGTTTTTGCATCCTAGGGCCCCGGCGGGCCGCAACGAAATGATAAATAAAAACAAGAAAACGACAGCGCGGCAACGCGACAGGGAATTTTATCTTTTTCGTAAACAATTTTGCAAAGTCTTTCATTTGAGCTCACAGAGGTAAGAGTGTGGCAAAAGGACGAGAAGCCCGAGGGCAGTCCTCGTCGCATCCACAAAATGATGGATAGACCAGCGGGCAGCAGGCCAGCGGATCGCCCCGACTCACGGCGATTGGGCAAATTTAATTTCCTAAGTGATTCCCTCTCGAATCTGAATGATTTGAATCACAGCCACCGAGGCGGCAGCACACCAGCGCCAGTTAGCGGTTGGCATCATCAAAAGTTTTGTTAGTTGTTTACCGAGAGTTCAGTTCTGTACAGGGACACCAGAACAGCAAAGGGGCCGACTGCAGGCAATAAATATTCGACGGCTGCAAGTAAAAAAATAAACCTCGAGAACCCTGACCTGCCGCACTTGGCCCCAGAATTCATCACGGCAATCTCAGTATTTTCGAATTAGGCGGAGTCAACTTGCCATTCACTTTTAATGCACTCGCTGATGGCGGCGACAAACTCCGGGCGCTGTGTCTTCTTTTCTTGTTCTCATTATTTGGGAGCTGCCGCTGGTGTCAGTCAGGCAGAGTCGGTAAAGTTGGGCGACGACTAGCGCCGTCGTTGTCAGC
>JBAMCP010000780.1:2728-14043 GCA_037075105.1 Lissocephala sabroskyi
CAAGATCATACAGGAGTTTGAAAGAAAATAATACAAATTCTACCATTCATAACAAATCAGTAAAATCAATTCCATCACCCCAAAACTGAACAGAATCGGAGGCCTGATGTCCTCTACAAACAGTGGATGCAACCCACATTTGGAGCTCTTCTAGTTTTGTCTGTAAAAACGCTGCCCGCCGTGGGGAGTGAAACTCGTCGGCCAACTTAACTGAGAACAATGAAAATTCTCGTGCCACCGAACGCTGTTGCGCCGTCGGTCAGCCAAAGTCCCCAAAGATTCCGGCAGCCACCTCTCACTAGGTCCGCCATTCAATCTTTGTTGCCATCCCAAAAAAAATTACGTAGCTCGGCAGCCTCGTCCGCTTGGCTTTTTTGGGGGAAAAGTGGCAGCTGCGCGTTGCACAACCGTCAATCCACTTGATGTCAGCGGGTTGGTGGTGGCGATGGCGATGGAGGCGCGCTTGTCACACAATTTTTTGAGGCCATCAAGTGTCCCAAAAGTGACTGTGTGGCCGACGAAGCAATCGCCGTGTAAGTGATGGTTGGTTTCAATTTTGCGGCCAATTGAAAAATGTCATAAAAAATTTCGCTGCATCTTCATCGCGCTCTCGAGAGGCGGCCGGCCACTCGGCCAAGACAACTCCGGCCGTCAACGTCAGGCGAGTGGACGGCTTTTTGGCCAACTCCTGGATCGGCCAGGCGGCTAATTCATAAAAATGGTTTATTAAAGCGGCATAATGAATGCCGAGGGGTCCGGTCCAGGAGGGAGGCCCGCAAAACGCATAATATTTCCGTCATTAGGCCGAGCGACAGCCGCGGCGGCAGCAACAAGTTTGCTGCTTTTTCGGTTTTGATTGCATAACCGAGTGGCCTGAATTATGAGCAACGGGACCCAACGGATGGGGTGAGTGGGGCAGTAGCTCCCGATGGCTCGATCAGCCATCAGAAATTTGATTAAGGTGCCAGCGCAAGCAAGTTCGTTGCCTAAGTCTTTTGTTTTGGGCCTCAAAACATTTGATGGGATTTTTCGTTTCCCATAACTCAAGGGATTGGCCAATGGCCCAGAGTCCACTCCCACTCAGCTCGCCATGGCAATGGTGAGTGCGTTCCCAATTAAAAAAAAAATTGCAAAAAACTTCGACTGCAAATGTTGCCGGCAATGTTGCTGGCGTCGGGCGGTCATGTTGGCCATTGTTGCTGGCCATAAATTCGCGTCTGCTTATCATTTTCATAAACAACTCACAAGCAAACCGAATCACAAAAAACTAAGCGAAACGGTCTTGTCTCTCGCCCCCTCCCCACCCTCTCCTCGCCGACGCTTCGCCGCCCTCTCGCGGCCGCCTTATGCAATCCTGGCGGAGGCAATACGCGAGTCTTGGCTGCCCTGTCGGCTGCGAATTTTACCACCATTTGCCACAGTAATGACAGGTGTTTGTAACTCGTTTGTAACAAGCGCGGCGGCAGCACCACAACAACAGCAACGTTCGCGCTCGGAAAAACTAACGGAAAGTGCAGAGCGGCAGACCCCGAAAAAAACGGCGCACAAAATATGAACGGCGACCAACGCGAGACGCAAAAACCCCAACGCAAAACAATCGACTGTAGTCATCAGAGGCATTGCGCAGGGGGGCAGTGGAAGCCTGCCAGACCCACAAGATATTTGCATTAATATGAAGCCGAAACCACTCGTTGCCCGCCAGCGGCAGCTGCGAATTCGCTGATAGAAGCAACACACACACACTCACATAGATTTGAGGGGGTGCGGGGCAGATCAAATTGGTCCCCAGAGGCCAGTCAGCCCAGGCAGACGATGGCTGCCCAGGAATCGCCAGTCAGCCAAGTGAAAGTGACGGAGGCCGGCGATGCATTTTGGTTTGGAGATCGGCCGAGAGCATCTATGAGAATCGTTAGGCATCATCGAAAGACCAAGAAAAGGAGAAGGGAAAAGATTCGCAAAATCAAGAAAAAATTCTCTTTTATATTATTCACGTCTATAATTTTTGGGGTCTACTTCCTCACCTAACAATGGCAGTGGACTAGGCGGCTGTATTAATAATTCCTATACAATTGCGAGTAATCGAAATTCTTTCCTCAAATTTCATACAATTAACATTAGAATAAAGAATGCAGATTTTGCCTTTCAGTTTCTCAAGATCTTTTGGAAGATTTTGAACTTTATGGAATAGAAGGACAGAATAAAATTCCCCACCCTAGGAATCTTCACTGCCCGCCGAGCTCCCTCCCTCAGCCTCCTTGGCCCTGTCAATCTTCTCATTGAGCGACGCCGTCGCCGTTCCCATCGTCGCCTGGGGTGCTTGTGGTTTGGCTAGCCGGACCCACCGACCAGCCAGCAGGCGATTCGATTGTTTTGCCAACTCCTAGCGCTGCGACTCCGATGATGCGAACAACTTCATTTGAAGTTTTTCACTTGCCTGGCAGACGATAAAAATTGATATTTGCGGTTTCTGCGGTCGCCACAGCCTAGGAATGCCCAGTTCTGCCCGCCGAGGGCAGTGAACTGCCCCGGCGAAAGGGACACCTGATTGGCATTTCCAGCTGTCAGAGATTTGTCATTGTTAGTGGGTAATTAAACCGCCGACCGCCGCCCACCCACCGTCAGAGTGGCGGCGGCCACTTAATTGCCTCGGTTTGCATAATCGGGGAAGGAGTTCGTTCGGCCTAAGTGAAAATCACACTCGGGCATTTCGGCTTCCTAATGGCCAAAAATATTTCAAATAAACATTGAAAAACACTCGCGGCCAGGCAGTCGCCGGGCAGCGCCAAGTGAATTTCAATTTAACCAAAAAAACCGTCCCGAGCACTCATAATTAATTTGGCCGACTGGCGGACTGGCCGACTGGGCAGTTCGGTTATCGCTCGACCCACCACTGCCACCTGCCAGTCCTGCCAGTTCGGTGCGTCCGTCTGGCGGGCGGCAGTGCCCGCTGTTAGCAATATCAACAAAAATCGATATTTAAAATCGCATAAATTGGCCGACGCGCATTCGCAAATTGCCATCTGCCGTCGCCGCCGTCGCTGTGGCCTCCCCGGAAAATCTGCACTTATCGCTGGTCCATATGCGTTAGGCGACACAATTTGGAGTCCATTGGTGGAGTTTGGCCAGTTGGCGGTTTGATTTATGCGGCTTTTTGGCCAGGCCAACGGGGGCGATGGAAATTACGCAAATTCAGCCAACCAACCGACCGACCGATCGGCGCTCGGGCAACTGCACCCCGAAAACCAACAAAACTTGAACTTTTGATTAACTTATAGGCAAAGGCAGCCAGCCAGCAGGCTGGTGCTGGGAGAGCTCCACAGTCGGTACCATTGGAATGGCACTTGCCCGCCTGCCAGGCTGGTTGGCCGGGCAATTTTACGTGCCGACGCGCTCGTTTTTCATTCGCAGAGCGAAACTCAAACCGACAAGAAACCAACGGCAAGTCGAGGGTTTGAAAAACCGAAAGTGACTCCACAGATTTGGGGACACACCACCAGCCAAATCAAAAGCATATTAATTTATAAGAAAAACTCCAGGCTTGCTGGCTTGTCGGGCCAATGCAATTTCCGTCCGTAGCCACAATTTATGCGCGGCTCTTCTTTACCAATTTCAATTTGCGATCTGCCCCTCTGCCCCCTGAGAATCGGGCTGGCTGACCGGCGGGGGCCGCGTGGGCGGCCAGCAATCGAATGCGTGAGCGGCGAGCGGTGGTGGGTGGGCGCAGTCATCGCAAATCGCGAATGGAATCGATGAGAAGGCGATGAGATGGCCACGATGGGATTTCCGTTTGTCAAACGTCCATAAAATATTGAAATATTGAAACTTAATCTGTGTCAAGTTGGCGGGTGGCCCAGTTTCTCTTCGCCTCTTAAGAGGTGGCAAAGGAAAGGCATCGATTTCATTTATACAACACGATACGCCCTGACTAACTGTCTGTCTGTCCGACTGTCCATCTGTCTGTGGAGTTGGCTGTTGAAATCTGAATTGCTTAAGCGCTGGCCCATCAATCACAAGTGTGGGCGAAACAGTCTATGAAAATGATGACGCTTAACGGTATCAATTACAAGCAGACCTGCCAACTTGACTCGCCACCTAAAGCCGGCAGGTTGTTCAGTTCAGTTGGCATTCCAGTTTTTCTACCTTCAATCATAGAAAATCTAAATATTCTATGGGTACTTTGCTTTGAATTCCCAGCCCTGCCAACTCGTCTTGGTTTTGTGTTGTCCACTGTTGGTGCTGCCAACTCGGCTCTTCTCTTCTGTAGAGTTGCCGCTTTGGTCTCAGCAACTTTGGGCGCTGCCCTGCCGCTCGGCTCTCCTGTACAGATCGCCCTTTCGTGACCCTTGTAGTCATTAGGGTTGCTTAAAATTGCTTAGGGTTGCCAGGCAACGACAGTAATTGTTCACCTTTTTCTCACAACGTTGTGGAAATTGTAATTTTTCTTTTTTTCTGCACACATTTTATGGTCCATGCCGGCTGAGCGCGCGCATTGACAATTTCCTTGTTTCGGCCAATTTGGCAACGCAGGGGAGAGAAGACGTAAACGTAAAAAAAAACAGCGAAAGTCAAACACAACATCGTCTGGTGGCCACTTCTGCTGGCCATTAAAATGCTTTATTAAAAGCCAACTAGGAAAATTTTTGGCAAAAACACAAGAGCCACTAAAATTTGAAAGCAGCGTTTTCCCAGCCTTCGCATCGATAAGCGCAACGCAGCAACCTCGCCAATTGTTGCTGTTGTCGTTGTTTGTTCGGTCTGCTGGGACGGAAGTGCCACCAAAAGTGGAAAGCAGTTGCTGCTCATAAAACTCTTAATTCATCGCCGTGTCCGACGGACCATGACGAGGTTTTTTTCCCCCCAAATCGCTTGATTAATTGCCCCCTCACCGGGAGGCAGCAAGCGAGTTGCTCCCTTGCTGATGATGCGATCCAGTTGCCGTGTGGGAGCCCAACGCTTCACGCCAATTAGAATGGACGCGGGTGGACCCGTCGAGGACTCAGGACTGATTAGGCAGCCTGACTTCCTGTGGCTGCTGCCTCGTTAGAGGCCCCGGCTAATTAGCCAGGAACCACAGTCTGAAAAGGAAGTGCCCCAAGTCCACCGCCCGACCACTGCGCGCTCCCCTAGGCAGGCAATCAAAACAAGTTCATGAACTTTGGCCAAAACGCACAACAGACTTGCAACGCCCCAGCCGTCGCATTCCAATGAAGGGGGGCCAATGGCAGGCAACACAGCCGAAACAACGTGCCCGATCCATCATCCTGGCCATCCTAGCCGCACGGCCAGCTGCAAGCAGCAACAGCGAAAAGGCATTTCTACAAAACGGCAAACACAAGAAACGCATTCGCAGCCCAAAAAACAAGCGATGCGTCGTTGAGTTGACTGGCCGTGGGGGTGGAGGTGGCCGGCTGGACGGCAGGACGGGAGGACTAGAGAGGCAAGCGTGATGAGCCGATGAATCACAGAGTCGTGGCCGCGGTAAATTTCCGGTAGTTTTCGGTACCAAAATGTTGCTAGCCGCGGCTCTCCTCATGTTGCTGGGGCCCGCAAATGTTGCTGGCCATGGCCGGCGAATGTTGCTGGCCCGGGTTGGCAGTTTTGCGGTCGCCGTTGGCCAAATGCAAATCTTGTGTGCGCGCACACACACACGCACATTGGCCAGTAATTTGATTTATCGATAGACGGTGGGGCGCGCGAACCGCTCGGCGTGGCGAAAGCAAAAGTTTGTTTGTCCGCTTGTCGCCCAGGGAAAGGCTGAGATTTTGTTTTTCGGTTGGACGCATCGCCCGGCCGGCTCGACAGCTGCAAAGTGCTCTGCCCCCCGCTCCGCCATCGCCAACGAGCTGTTGGTCAGGCAAACATAAATCAAATGCGGAAAATGTACAAGATAAATTTTTAAGCACACTTATTTAACACCTAACAACCTTGTTAGATGCATTTTGATGATGCAACAGAGCCACGACGGCGACCGTTGCCGGCCCGACAAGGTGGAGCATTTGGGGTTGGCAAATCTATACCGGAAAATTACGAAAAATTCTTAATAACAAGTCAGGCGCGCCGCTTCGTCCGTTAGAATTGCTTTTTGGTGTTTGGCGAAGCGACAAAAAATCACACACACACACACACTGTGGCATCCCCGGCAGGGGGCACGGCCAAGAGTCTGAGAAATGGTTCAACTTTAAATTGCAATCACACACTCACACACACGAGAGTGCGCGCGGCAAGTGCAGTTCCATCAAAAAGCTCACATCTGTGGGCAAATAAATCTTCGTTCTCGTTGGGGGCTTCGGCCAAAAAGGGTGCCGACTCGAGGGGTGTAGCGGGCCCGGCAAATAATTTATAAAAAATGCAATAAATATTGAAAGCCGCTGATAAGGCGTCAATATAAATCAACCACAAAAAATAAAGGATCCCCAGCGCCGAACGAACCAAACGCGCGCATGCGCGCCCAGCTGCCCGCGGGCTCTGCGCGAATTGCCGCTGGTAAGACGACGCATGACTAATCAGGCTAAAATGGTGTGAAATCTTAACACGCCTGCAAGGTTCTGAGAGTGCCGAGCCGTCGGCTTGGGTTGCAAAAACTGTCACATTCGCAGAATGGAGACATCAAGTGATGGCCGTCGTCGCCGCGGTGGCCGCGGTGAGTGTGTGCCAATTGCCGTTTTACACCCATTCAAATGCCAGAAATGCTGCTGCTGACGGTGTCAGGTTATGAGGCTTTGATTGCCAGCGGGGCCGCCGGGCGAGGGGCCTTCATTGGCATCATTTGAAACCGCAAAGCGAATAGAGAAAAAAAATCTACAACTTGGCCAAGTCAGTCAGCCGGGCAGCCACTCAGTCAGAGGCTGTTGGCTGGCCATTTCTCATCAGCCACAGCGACAAGCAGGCCAAGCTTAGCCCGGCCTGCCTGGCCGCCTTGGCCTCTCATAAACGGGGCTGGTAAATCATCCGCATCTGCCGGAAATTGCATAAAACTTTTAAAAGCGCACGCGGCCAACTCTCAGCTTAGTTTCTTCTAGTACCTGGGAAATCGCCAGCAAAGCCAGCCAGTAAAAGGAAATGAGGGGTGGGGTTTATCAGTGGCAGGTCGAGGTGATAAGCAAAAGCGGAAAAGGGCCCACAGAAGAGGGCACAAAATTAGCTGATATGTCAACCAACCTGGTGACTTGAAGTGAGCTTCCTTTTGGCTACTCTGATAGCCGCGAGCAGGGCTAAATATTCTTGGTCGACTGATTAAAGCCTCCTTCCATTGAATCCAACTTGGCTTAGAAGCCAACAAACCTTCCTTGATCTGCAAGGGAAAGCTGCTGGAATTTTTGACCAAGCTCAAATTTACTAGCAAACAAATGCAAGTTCAAAAACAACTAAATTTCGATTGGCATTGACCCATCAAATCCCTTGACTGGCAAATGCCTAAACTTGGCCTATAAAAAAAACAATTTTCCCACCACTTCCCCGTCCGCAAAACCTCTGCCTTGCCCGTTTAAGCTCTCAACCTCTGGTGTTTTTTTGGCCATGACAACTGAAATTTCACTAGCGACGTTTTTGGTTTTTCGTTTTCGGTCTGCGGTCCTCTCAGTTTTTGGTTTTGTAAATAAGGTAATTGAATGAAATTACTTTTGACAGCTGATTTGCATACATCAACAGCGAGTCGAGTTGGGGCCGAGTGTGTGCTGCTCGTTGGCTCCTCTTTCGGCTGCCTTGTTAGCCGCCCATAATTGGCCATTGAATGCACATGCCGACCGGAGCCCGGAGTCGTTGGCACTCGGAATGTGAGAAGTGCGTGCGGCGGTTGCAGCCACCGCGCAGTTGGCCGAAAAGAAAGCAAAACAACCAACAAAAAACCTGAGCCCCGGAGTTTGTTTTTATCCAGAATTGGAAGTGCAGACGGTTTGCCTTTCACTGGGGCGGCTGGATGTGTGGGCGGCCAGGCCAGGCCAGGCCAGGCGCCCAGTGGGCAGATAAAATTGCCAATCTGTTTTAGCCTGACGACATCATAGTCGCCTCCCTCTTGGCCAAGTTCTGTGCGCGGCGTGGCGACAATTTCATTTCGGGTTAAACGAGTTTAAGCTTCTGCCAACAAAGTTTAATGAAAGTCTTTAGTGACAACAGCCAGCACACCACCACCACCAACAGCAGCAACAGCAGCAGCAACAGCAACAGAGGCAGCAACAATCTAAGCAGATCTGAGCCGGGAGGACAGACAGGCCGAGCCGGCGGTTCATTGCCTTGGCCGCCTCGGCAAAGGGGGAAAAATTGTAATTAGCGCAGAAATCCAACGTGAGGGCCCAGCTTGTGGACACGTTTCGCTTTAAATGCATATCAGTTGGCCGCGCTGGCTGGTCTGGCCGACGGCAGCGAGTGGGAGCAGGCAGCCTTCGGTTGCCTGGTGGCTGCCCGAGATTCCAACATTTAAAGTGAAATAATGACAGTTTTAATTGCTAATTCCTCTCATCGATGTTGTCCCGAGTCGTGGCATTGTTGGCGTCAAAATGCCAGCCCTCCTTCCTCTTCCTCTATCCTCTATTTTTAGGGTGGCCGCATTCGCATTTAAATGCAAACTAATTGGCTCTTCGTGGACGCCAGGGGCGGCTGTTTCTGTCATTTCCTATGAATCACCCTGAGGTTCCACCGAACATCGAACTTTATCTCCGCGTCTGTCCGACTGCCTCGCTCACTGCTGCTTTTTAAGGGTGGGCCGCTGCGATAAGCCCGGCCGACAAGCAGCTCGCTAAGCGGCTAATTAGGTCTTCTCAGGCCGACGCCAAAAGTCCTCTATTTTGACAAGATCATTCCCCAAGACCAGAGGGAGAATTTGCTCCAAATATACTTTACAGATTTTGTGGACTGTCCCACTAATTTGGATGTTTGTTCTTTTCACAGGTGTCCGCCAGCGATCCGGACTGTGGGGTGAACGCCATGGTCAACTATACTTTGGGCGATGGTTTCAAGCACCTCACCGAGTTCGAGGTGCGCTCGACTTCAGGAGAAATCTGCATAGCCGGCGAACTGGACTACGAGAGGCGGAGCAGCTACGAGTTCCCAGTGCTGGCCACGGACCGCGGCGGCCTCAGCACCACGGCCATGGTGAAAATCCAACTCACCGATGTCAACGACAATCGTCCGGTGTTCTACCCAAGGGAGTACAATGTCTCGCTGCGGGAGTCCATCAGCGGTGGCGGCCAGGCCGCCTCCACGCCCATAGTCTCGGTTGTGGCCACCGATCCCGATGCCGGGAGGTTCGGAGCGGTCTCCTACCGCATTGTCGGGGGCAACGAGGCCGGCATTTTTCGTATTGACCGTTCGAGCGGCGAGATCTTCATCAATCGACCGACGATGCTGTCCGTGCGCACGCAGGCCATGCATCAGCTGAACATCTCGGCCACCGATGGCGGCGGCTTGCGGAGCAGCTCCGATGCGGTTGTGTTCCTGAGCATCATCGATGCCACCCAAAGGCCGCCGATATTCGAGAAGTCGCGTTATAACTACTACGTGAAGGAGGATGTGCCGCGGGGCACGGTGGTGGGATCGGTGATAGCCACGAGCAGCGACACAGGTGAGTGCGGCGGGGACCGAATCGAGTTTGTTGCCTGGGTCTTTTGTTTTTTCGGGGGCTACTCGTCTTCTCCGCAATTTGCATGGCGGGGCGGGACGGCCGGTTGGGCAGGGCGGAGGCTCGGCCAGTGCTCGCCTTCATTAGTTCAGTGAGTTGGAAAACAAAATATGCGCATATGACGGACAGAACCCCGGCCCGGCGATGGGTCGGCCGATCGCTTGGCTGACCAATTTGAGGGGCCCTGATGTATCAATACTTCAATATATCGGGTTTTATGCAATGCACGGAGGAGGAGGCAGCACTTCAAACACAAATTTCGGCAGAAAAATCTGCGCCCCAAAAAAGAACAAAAAAACAGAAAAGCGAAGCGAACGTCAGTCAGTCAAACCTTGCGTCTGTCCGTCTGTGCAACTGCCCCGGCTATGCAAAATGAGTTTGCGGTTTAATTTGCCGGCAATTTTGCTGTGCCATCGCCAAAGGCACCGAACAACTGGCCGCCCTCCACCGCTCATGTGTCAATCTTCGTTGCCAGCTCTTTCGGGGCTCCTATTGTTCGTCCCTGCCTTTTGGCCCTTTTAATGAGCCGGGGTGGCCGGCCACGTTTCATTCAAATTTGCTTACATTTCGTTTTCTTTTCTTCTACCCCCGCAGCCTCACGCAGTCCCATTCGTTATTCGATTTACTCGGGCGATCCCGACGGCTACTTCAGCATCGAGCCGACGTCGGGCAACATCCGCATCGCCCATGCCCTCGACCACGAGGCCAAGTCGCAGGTCCTGCTCAACATCCAGGCCACCAGCGGCGAGCCGCCCGTCTACGGCCACACCCAAGTCAACATTGAAGTCGAGGACGTCAACGACAATGCCCCGGAGTTCGAGACGAACTTGGTGCGCATTTCGGTGCCCGAGAACGCCGAGCTCGGCACCCCGCTCTTCGCTGCCCATGCCCAGGACAAGGACTCGGGACGCAGTGGCGAGGTCACCTACAGTCTCACCATGTTACCTAATCCGCCAGCCGCCTCCACTCAAGGCAATGCCAGCTATCAACTTTCGGCAGGAGCTGGCAACTTCCAGCGCTCTAGCGGAGCCTCAACCACCGCCCTGGCAGTCCTGCCGTCCGCGCCCTCCCCGGTGCTGTTCGCCATCGATGCCCGGAGCGGGCATTTGGTGTTGTCCCGGCATCTGGACTACGAGACGGTGCAGCGGCATTCGTTAATTGTGACCGCCACGGACGGAGGGATGCCGCCGCTGACCGCCAACCTCACCATCCTCGTGGACGTGCAGGACGTCAACGACAATCCTCCTGTCTTCGAGCACGACCAGTACACGGTCAAGGTGCTCGAGTCGCAGGTCGTCAACGCTCAGGTGAGTCCCCCGCGTCTCTGTGACCACCCCCAAGCGAGGCCTATGCGGTGGAACTCGTTATGCAAAAAGGTAGCTGGGCGCGTTGGCGATTCGCAGGCCTTCGGTGGGTTTTTTGCTGTGTTTTATTGAAAAATGTGCGGCGACCGCGGTGTCGGCAGTGGGGGCATTTTTGTAATGCAAACTAAATGCGCAACATAAATTTGATTAACAGCCACTAAAAGTCACGCTTTTGTCAGGCAGGCGTCATATCTTGTTTAAAATATCTCAACACCCAAGTGACTGAGTCGCCGACGCTGTCGCTGCTGTCGGCGTCGCTGTCGCGCAGTTGCAGTTGCAGCCTCCGTGGTCGTTGCTACTGTCGATCGGTGGTCAGCGCGAAGGTTGACTTCCCCCCT
>JBAMCP010000780.1:17567-28844 GCA_037075105.1 Lissocephala sabroskyi
CCTCACACTGCTTGGTTCTTCTTTCGGTGTGGCGATCGGTCAGCCAAAATGCGTAATCTCCGGCAGGGCATAAATCTCGTGACTGTCATTTTTGTGTCTCCATTTTGGCCAACTTCATCTCCTTGTTTCGGGTTTTTGGGGGCTTCCTTTTTTTTGGGTTTTTATAAACTCGCCTCTTTCACTTGGCTACCAAAAAAACGAGGCAGCCGTGGCCGTTCGAGGGCCTCCTCCTTTCAACGGGGACCCCGAGAGAAGAACGAAGCCGACCGACGCGCCGACCGACGACAAACCTTTTTCTGTACGGCAAACGGTTTTTGCGGTTTTGCATATTAAATTCTTTATATGCCGAGAAGGAAGATGGAGAAACAAGAAGACGGCGGACGGACCACCGCTCTCCTTGGGCCCAGGAAAGCGAAGGCTCGCATTTTTCTTCAGTGATTTTTTGGGGGCCGCCGTCGTCGTCGTCGTCGCCGTTGCCAAGTTGGTCGTTCGGAATGCATAATTTCTTTTTAATGCGAACTGCGCTCTCCCCTCCCTCTGACCCGCTGCCCAACGATTTCTTAACCTTGCGCATTCCTGCCGCTTCCCTGGCCGACCAACCGGCCGGACGGCCGCCCGATCGACGGCCTGTGCGTCGGGGCCGAGTTGAGGGGAAATTTTTAAATGTTTGCTGCCTTCGTAATCTTGAAGTATGAATTATTGCTTTAAGATTGGATTTTCAACACTGTTGTTGAGATTAAGATACGCCAAGAAGAAGAGTACTGCCCACCCCACTCCACTGCCCCCCCCCTGCGTACCATTGGAAAATTTAATCTATAATTGGCTTCTTCTTCTTCGTTCTCTTCTTGCTGCGGTTGGACCTTCGGCAGGTACGCGAAGACGCCTCTCTGGGGCATGTGGTCGGCTCAATTGGACCCAACGATCCTCCCCTGGAAACCGCAGACGATGGCGACCAGCTCTTCGTCACCTACACGCTGAATCCCCTCAGCCAGGACCTCATTGAAGGCGCCTTTGATATCGACCGTCACACAGGCAGCCTGGTGGTGGCCCGCCAACTCGACCGGGAACTCCAGGCAGAGTTCCGCCTGGAAATCCGCGCCCTGGACACAACCGCCTCCAACAATCCCCAGAGCAGCGCCATCACAGTCAAAATCGAAGTGGCCGATGTCAACGACAATCCCCCCAAATGGCCGCTCGACCCCATTGACTTGGTGGTCAGCGAGGCCACCGCCCTCGGCTCCATCATCCACAACTTCACGGCCACCGATGCGGACACCGGCACCAACGGGGAGCTGCAGTACAAGCTCCTGCGTTACTCGCCGCCCGGCAATGGCAGCGGGGAGCTCTTCAGCCTGGACCCGCTCACAGGCTCTCTGAGCCTGCAGGCTGCTTTGGACTACGAGACGATCCGGGAATATCTGCTGATCGTGCAGGCCTTGGATCAGTCCTCCAATGTGACGGAGCGCCTGCAGACCTCGGTGACCGTGCGGCTGAGGGTCAGCGATGCCAACGACAATGCCCCGGAGTTTGTGGCGCCGCAGGTGAGCGCCAAGGCCGGCAAGGCGGTGGTCTTCCTGGGCGACTCCACGCGGGTGGGCGAGACTGTGGCCCATGTGGTGGCCATCGATCGCGACTCTGGGGACAACGGCAGGCTGAGCTATCAAATCACCAGCGGCAACAACGAGGGGCGTTTCCGCCTCAACCCCCAGACGGGCATTGTCGAGCTGGCCAAGTCCCTGCCGCCGGCCGGGGAGCCTGAGAAGCATCACCGCTTCAATTTGGTGATCAGCGCCAGCGATCATGGCCAACCCAACGCCAGGCAGACGCCCTTGAATCTCGAGCTGGTGGTCCAGGGCAGCCACCACAACCCCCCGCGCTTCCAGCAGTCCATCTATCATGCCAGCATTTCGGAGAATGCGCCCAGCGGCAGCTTCGTGCTGCAGGTGGCAGCCAAGGCCTTTCACGCCGGCGATCATGGTAAGTCCCCAAACACCCCACCTCATGCCTCATCTAAGGTGTGTGTTTTTGCAGCAAATTTGAGCTACGAGCTGCCACCTGGGCTGGCGGACAATCGCTTCCATGTGGACAGCCAGAGCGGCATTGTGACAACGCGCGGCCAATTGGACCGCGAGTCTGTGGCGCGCTACACGCTGCCCATCTACGTGAGGGATGTGAACCGCCTGGTGGCCGCTTCCGGCAGCCCGGCCAACCGCAAGCAGCGCTCTTCAGCCGACACCCCGCCCATGGGGCACTTCGATGTGGCCACCCTGGTGATCACCATCGACGATTTCAACGATCACGCCCCGGAATTTCGGCCCGGCTCCTGCTACAACCTGGCCGTGCCGGAGAACAGCGAGCCGTCTGTCATACACACCGTGGTGGCCACCGATCTCGACGAGGGACCCAATGCCGAGATCGTCTACAGCATTATTGGTAGGTCAACGACCCGGCCGATCGGCAATCGAGAGGCGTGAAAGTCAACACCTTCGGCTAATCCTCTGGCAACGTGCGATCTTTTCAGGTGGCAATCTGGGCAACAAGTTCAGCATCGACTCGCACAGCGGCGAGCTGAGCGCGCGCTCCTTGGATCGTGAGCAGCACTCCCGTTACACGTTGCAAGTGCAGGCCGCGGATCGTGGGCAGCCGAGCTACCAGGGTCACTGCAACATCAGCGTTCTGGTGGAGGATCAAAACGACAACGAGCCGCGCTTCGAGCAGTCGCGGTATGTGGCGAGCGTTCCTGAGGATGCCGCACTCGGCACGAGTGTGCTGCGGATCAAGGCCACCGATGCGGACTTGGGGCTCAATGGGCGGCTGGTCTACTCCCTGGCCAACGAATCGCAGTGGCAATTCGCCATCGACAGCAAGTCCGGCATCATAACCACCGTTGGGTGAGTGCTTTCTTTATATTTTTTGTAGGCTAAGAAGTTGAAAGACAAAAGTGGCTCTCAAGATCTTCTAATCGGCTTAGAGAGGGCGATATAATGACGGAACTTATTTTGACTAAGGAGAGAAACTGGCAACTAGGCAGGCAAATGAACGTTAACTTTGTACCTGATTTAGGAAGAGAATGGATAATACAAATGGAGGCTCCTAAGGTCTCTTAGCATTTTTGCTAACTGACAAAGCTCTCAAAGTTGCAATTTTAAGATCTAAAATTCCCCACTTATCTATGAATACGACACGATCTATTTATTCCTGAGGCAGGCTAGCAAATACTCTATTCAATTTAACTCCCTTTTTTGGAAAAAATAACCACAGATTTGGCAGGGTGTAGAATTTGATTGATCAGCTCTTCCGTCCGGATCGAAGCGATCGCCTTAGAAACCTTCTGACCGATCACCTCATTCCATCGCTTGGCTAAGACTTCCACAGCCCTTCGTTCTGTTTGTAATCTGATCTTAAGTCTGCTTATAGAATCACCAATTCTATTAGCAATTTGACGAGAGTTCCTTCTCCCCCAAATCGTTGGATAAAGAGGAAACTTTTCCTGCAATCTTTGCTGTTAAAATCCAGCAAGCGCCCTTTTGAAATTAGTAAGGAGGTCATTGGAACCGCTTGATCTTATCTGTGGCAGAATCTCTGAACAAGGACAATGCGCGTGGGCCGCCACTGATGAATCTAAAATTAAACCAACTCACGCAGAAATCCCGCCCTGAATTTATGCTCATTGATGACAAACAAAAAAGAACCGAAGAACAGCGAACAGCAACGCAGAGAAAGAGATTTTCTAGGCCGGAAACTTCCGGAATGTTGGAGCCTCTTTGCTCCCAGTAGCCCCACTCACCGACTCTCGGGCTCTCTCAGTGTGTGTGCGAGTGTGTGTGTGTGTGTGGATTGCCATTTATACAAACGCGATCCGCTGTCATGTACCAATTTTTATCTTACGCTGATTGTCGGCAAACAATAAAAACGAAATCCAAACCCACCAAATGCAGCAACAACAAAAAAAATGAGGCAAGCGAACACAGCGAGGAGAACAAACCAAAGAACCCAGAGGAACCGACGGCCCGGCCAAGGGGGGCGACTGCAGCCCGACAGACGGCGAATTGTAGAGCAGCAACAACTTCGGCCAACAATTCGTGACGTTGTTGTTAGTCGCGCTCGCCGTTGCCGTCGTCGTTGTTGCCGTTGCCATGGCCATGGCCAGGGCCATCGACGAACCTGGGGGACTTTGAGGCTCGGACTTGGCCACTCATTGGTCTCATTGGCGGCGTCTGTCCGCTGGGTCCGTTGAGGTTCACAAACAAAAAATGTGGCCAACGCTTGTTGGCCGTTGCGCTAGGCCTTCTTTTTGTTGCTGCTGTTGTTGTTGTTGCTCTCTCTTCACGTAACCAAACTGGGCTGCCTAGGTGATTCGACTGAGTGACTACCGCTGGACAGGCGGCGTTGTTGCTGCCGCTGCCGCTGCTGTTGATCGTCAAGCAGCGACAACAACGACAACCGCAGCCGCCGGAGACGAGCTACTCATTCTGAAATGACCAGGAAAGGATCTTCAGCCAACCCTCCGCTGGCCCCCTGACGACTGACCCTTCAAAGCAACAACAACAACATTCGCTTTGTTGCTGCTCCTTTGACTGATTCAATTCATAAAAAGATTCGTCGAGGGCGGCAACGGGGAGGCCAAGTTACTTCTCCCAAGAACGCGGAGATGGATGAGCTTGTAATTTGCTAAATTCGTTTTATTGGCCGACATGCAACCACAGCAACAACAACGTCAACCGCGACAGCAACAACGACCCGGCCAACAATCAAAATGGACGCCAGCCGGAATTGTAATCATGTTAGTTTATTATTTGTGGCCAGCCACACTCAACGGGGGGGCGCCCGAGGGGCTGACGGATTCCAGGGGCCGGTGGCTGCCGTCTCATCGCTTTCCGTGGGATTAACACGAAGCGAAGTTTCTTGAGAGTCCGGACCCCAAAAACAAATGACTTAATTACCCTCGCCCTTTAATCCACACCGTGCGTGTTAAGCCAGAAACTCCCCTGCCCGCCGACTGGCAAACCCATCAAGGCAGCCAGCGAGCGGTGACCAATTTCGCGGCTCGCTTACCCGCTCAATTTTTAATTCAATTTTCTCTCCCCTCCCCCATTTAGTTCCCTGGATCGCGAACTGCAGCAGACGTACAACTTTCTAGTGGTGGCCACCGATGGCGGCCAGTACGAGGTCCGCTCGGCCCAAGTCCCCGTCCAGATCAACGTCAACGATGTCAACGACAACCGCCCGGTTTTCGAGCGATTTCCCTACCGCGCCAAAGTCGCGCCGCTGGTCCAGCCCGGCCAGAAGCTGCTCCAGGTTCAGGCCCGCGATGCCGACCAGGGCATCAACGGCGAGGTCCTCTACGCTTTGAAAGTGGACAGTGCCCTGAGCTCGGCCTCCACCAGGAGCAAATTTCGCATCAACCCCAACACCGGCGACCTCAGCGCCACCCAGAGCCTGGCCAGCGAATCAGGTCGACTCATCCAGCTGGAAGTCATTGCCCGAGACAAGGGCAACCCCCCGCAGAGCACCGTCAGCCTGATTGAGCTGCAAGTGGGCGAGCAGCCCCGCGACCTGCCCAGCCTGCGCTTCCAGAACGAAACCTACCGCGTGAAGCTGCGCGAAAATGCTGCCCTGGGCTCTCGGGTGCTCCAGGTGGCCGCCGTGCGCAGCGACGGGCGGCGCCAGAAGGTGGCCTTCTCTTTGGGAGCCGGCAACGACGAGGGCATCTTTGCCATGGATCCCAACACCGGGGAAATCAAAGTGGCCAAGTCCACGCTGCTCGACTTCGACCGCCTCAGCCTGCCCAGCGCTGCCGGCGCCAATGGCCGCGGACGGGCCCTGAGCTATGAGGAATCCCCGCCAGACGAAGACGAAACATCCGCCAGCCGCGGCGAGCGGGCCCTCAACGAAGCCTCCTTCGTCCTGGGCTCCGAGCAGCCCCATGAGCTCCACTTGGTGCTGATTGCCCGCCAGCTGGAGGCCACTCAGCCCGCCATAACCGCCTACGCCGAGCTGATTGTCGAGCTGGAGGACGAGAACGACAACAGCCCGCATTTCTCGCAGCAGCGCTTCGTGGCCACCGCCTGGGAGGGCAACACCAAGGGCACCTTTGTGGCCCAGGTCCAGGCCTACGACCTGGACAGTGGGCCAAATGCCCGCCTGCGCTACCACATTGTGGACGGCAACCATGACAATGCCTTCGTCATCGAGCCGGCCTTCAGCGGCGTGGTCAAGACGAACATTGTGCTGGACCGCGAGATCCGGGACTCCTACAAGCTCAAGATCATTGCCATCGACGAGGGCGTGCCCCAGATGACGGGCACGGCCACTGTGCAAGTGCAGGTGGTGGATATGAATGACAACCAGCCGACCTTCCCGCCCAGCAGCCTTATAACCATCAGCGAGGGTAAGTCTAGAAAGCCCCGCCCCCTGGCAACCCACTAACCTTTGGCCTGTGCCCCAATTTGCCTTTGTGTTCTTGCAGATGCCGAGCTGGGCTCGGTGATCTCGACGGTGTCGGCCAACGACGTGGACACCTACCCGACGCTGACCTATCAGCTGGGCAGGGACTCGTTGGCGGATGCCTTGGATCATTTCGCCATCGACCGGTTCAGCGGCAAGCTGATCCTGAAGCGCCACTTGGACTACGAGCAGCAGCAGGAATTCGAGCTGGAAATCGTGGCCTCGGATGCGGCCCACGAGGCCCGCACCTCCCTCACCGTACGCGTGGGCGATGAGAACGACAACCCGCCGCTGTTCCTGGCCCAGCAGCCGCCGGCCTATTTCGCCATCCTCCCGGCCGTCTCCGAGCAGCTGGAGGGCCTGGCAGACATCGAACTGCTGGCAGTCAATGCCACTGATGCCGACTCCGAGGGCCGCAATTCCCAGGTCCACTACGCCATAGAACCGGCGGTTGAGGGCTTCAGCATCCAGGCGGTAACGGGGATGGTGGCCGTCAATCTAAGCCGACTGACGGCCTCGCGGTCGGACTACTTCCTGCAGATTGTGGCCCAGGACAGCGGCCGGCCGCCGCTGCGCTCGGCCACCACCCTGCGCGTCCAGCCCAGCGACAGTGCCGGCCACAAGGCCCAGTTCCTGCAGACTCAGTACCGCGCCCAAGTGGCCGAGGATGCCAGGCTGGGCACGGTGATCCTGCAGCTCGGCCAGGATGTGGGCGAGCTGTCCTTTGTCATAGTGGCCGGCAACGAGGAGGCCCACTTCGAGCTCTACCAGTCGCGGGCTATAGTGCTGGTCAAACCGCTGGATCGCGAGCACAACGACCTCTACAAATTGCGGCTGCAGCCGCAAAGCAACGGCGGCAGCAGCAGCGGCAACTCGACGGCCATCAGTGTGTTTGTCACCGTTGAAGATGCCAACGACAATGCGCCGCTTTTCGACGAGTCAGCCAAATACGAGGCCGACATCAGCGAGTCAGCCCCGCTGCGCTACTCGATTGCCCAGCTGAAGGCGGTCGACGCCGACCAGGAAAACACGCCCAACTCGGAGGTCGTCTACGACATCACCTCGGGCAATGACGAGCACATGTTCACCATTGACCTGGTCAGCGGCGTTCTGTTCGTGAACAACCAACTCGACTATGACACGGGCTCCACCAGCTACGAGCTGATGATACGGGCCTGCGACAGCGCCAGCCAGCCGCTGTGCAGCCTGCAGGCCTTCCGCCTCAAGCTGCACGACGAGAACGACAATCCCCCGAAATTCCCGGTCGGCCAGTACGTTGAGTTTGTGGGTGAAAATGAGCCCGTCGGCAGTTCGGTGTTCACCGCTCGTGCAAGTGATTTGGATCGCGGGCCGTTCGGGCGGCTCAACTACTCGATTGAGGTCGGCGGCGAGGATGGCAGCGATGACATCTCGTGGAAGCTGTTCCGCGTGGATGCCCAGACGGGCATTGTCACCACGCAGTCGGTGTTTGACTACGAGCAGCGGCCGCGCTACGACTTTGGGCTGCTGGCCACGGACATGGGTGGGCGGCGGGCGCGGGTGCGGGTGCGCATACAAATCGAATCGCGGGACGAGTTCACGCCGCAGTTCACTGAGCGAACGTATCGATTTGTGCTGCCAACACCGTCGGCCGCCGCCTCCGGCTATTTGCCGCTGGGCTTTGTTGTGGGCCAAGTCACGGCCACCGATGCCGATCGCGGCCCAGATGGACGGGTTGTCTACCAATTAAGCGCGCCGCATGCATATTTGAAGGTGAACCGCACCACCGGCGCGGTCCTCATCAAAAGGAAGCTGGACGAGAACTTTGCCGGCGCGGCTGGCCGGGGCGCGGGCGGCGATATCAGCCTGGTGATCTCTGCCTCGTCGGGCCGACAGAATTCGCTGACAAACATGACGGTGGTGGAGATCTCGCTGGATCCGCTGGCCGATCCGGCCACCAATTTGGCCAGCTCGTTTGGCATTGGCGGAGGTCAGGGCAGCGGCATTGGCAGCTCGGCCTCTGGCGGCAGCCTGGGCGATTGGGCCCTGGGCCTGCTGATAGCCTTCCTCTTGATCCTCTGCGCGGCAGCCGGCATTTTTCTCTTCGTCCACATGCGCAGCCGCAAGCCCAGGAATGTGGTGAAGCCGCACCTCAGCGTTGGCGCCGAGGGCGTCGGCAATTCCAACAGCTACGTCGACCCGAGTGCCTTTGACACAATTCCCATACGCGGCGTCACCGCCAGTGGCGTCTCCGGCAGTGGTGGCCAGGCCGGTTCTGGCGTGGCCTCCGGCCAGTTTGCCCCGCCCAAATACGACGAGATCCCTCCCTATGGCCCCCATCCAGGCAGCTCGAACTCCGGGGCAGCCACCACCTCCGAGCTGAGCGGCTCCGAGCAGTCCGGCTCGAGCGGCCGCGGCTCGGCCGAAGATGACGGCGACGACGAGGAGATCCGCATGATCAACGAAGGCCCGCTGCACCGGGCAGCCGGCGCCGGCGGCGGAGCCAGCGACGACGGCCGCCTCACCGACATTTCCGTCCAGAACACCCAAGAGTACCTGGCCCGCCTCGGCATAGTCGACCACGACCCCAACGGCGGGGCCTCGAACTCCTCCCGCCACTGCTCCGAGAGCATGGCCGGCTCTACCAAGGACTCGCACCTCCATCACCCCATACCCATGCCCCTGGTCAACTCCCTGCACATGTTTGACGAGGATGCCACCGCCCGCTCGGATATTACGAACCTGATCTACGCCAAGCTAAACGACGTGACCGGCGGGGCCTCGGATCGCGGCAGCAGCGCCGACGATGCCGCCACCACTGCCGGCAGCATTGGCACGGCCGTCGACCATGTCATTGGCTACGGCGATGTGCCGGTGGTCGTGGGTGGCAGCAATGTGGGCCCCTCGATCAACGGCTCCCTCAGCTCGATCGTCCACAGCGAGGAGGAGCTGACCGGCAGCTACAACTGGGACTATTTGCTGGACTGGGGACCGCAGTACCAGCCGCTGGCGCATGTGTTCTCGGAGATTGCAAGACTGAAGGACGACACGATGTCCGTGCACAGCGGGGCCTCGTCCAGCGTGAAGAGCAAGCAGTCGCTGGGCGGGCACTCTTCGGCCGCGGGCAGCGTGGTGATGAAGCCGGCGCATATACCGCCGCCCCTGCTGACCAATGTGGCGCCGCGGGCCATGAATTTGCCAGTATTAGGGAACGCGGGGGCCCTGAGGCTGCCTCCGGGGGCGGCCCACCACCTCAGCATGAATGGCGGCGGCATGCCCCGCTCGCCCATTAGCCATGATGCCGGCAGCGGGGGATTCAGTACCTCGTCGGCCATGTCGCCTTCGTTTTCGCCGTCGCTGTCGCCGCTGGCCACGCGGTCGCCTTCGATTTCGCCGCTGGGCGGACCGCCCGCCACCCATCACATGGTGTCCCTGCCCCGCCATGCGCCCCAGCCCAGCCAGCGCTCGAATGTGGGGACGAGAATGTGAGCCTTGGACGAGTGTAAATTTTAGGGGCCTTCAAAGTATTAGAGCAGCACGATCGGAATCATAATCATCATCATTGGCGACACCTTAACCCCCGACAGGCCCAGGGGGTGCATAGGGTGTGTGTATATAGAAATTCATAAGCCAGAAAAGACTTTGCCGGAGGTCGGCCGGACGAAACGGGCTTTGTAGCCAGCCATAAGTTGTAAGCATTTCGATAGGCATACCAATCGATTAGGATTAGACGATAATTTTCATTTGTATAAAGTCGCCTAGGCAGTTAAGAGGAACCGAGGGAGTTAGCTTTTAAGAGTTTATAAGAAATATTTATAAAAAATGTATAGAAGTTAAATAGTAATTTATCGATAGGGCGTAACGGTCTCTATCGGTGGTTAATCGTGTGTGATGCTAACTGAAATAATCGTCGTGTTTACCCCAACTTAGCCAAGCTGTAAAAACGCCTAGCAATTAAGTCTGTAATTTTGTGTAATTTCATTTCCACGAATTTAGTTCTTAATAGCGAAAAACGAAAAACCAGAAATCGAAAAAATCGAAATCGACAAATAAATCGGAGAATTAATTCACTTTGTCGACTCATGCAAATCTCGGGGGGCCCGCCGGTTCCATGATTAATTTCCATTCAATTCCTAGGCCCTCGGGGGCCCAGCAACCGCCGCAGATTTATGGCCGGGGCCACGGTGACAGCCACTGCAACTGGCGAACGGATTGCCGATAGAACGCCTTCATTAATATCCCCCAGGGACCTGGGGGACGAAACAAAAGCAAAAGTGCCAGCCACGCCCCTCACATATACGCTGCCTCAATTGTAGGTGGCCAGGGTTTGAACTTTTGAACTGAAGAGTGGAGAAGAATTCTCGCGGCCTGCGAGAGGGCAATTTGTTCGGTCAGTCAGTCGGGCCGGCGAGGCCAGTTTGTCTTCATTTCAAAGCCGTTGCATGAACTCATTTATTTGCTGCTGATTTCTTGCCACGGCCCCGCCCACTGCGGTGGCCTGGCGGGCGAGTCGACGGCCGCTCGGTTCGCTCATTCGTCGTCATTATCTCTTGGGTTGTTGTTTTTTGCCACTCGGGGGATATCTAACCCATAAAAGGTATTTGAATGCAGTTTTCATTATGATGATAATTTGCTGTTCCTGGGAACTGGATGAGGAGTGAAATTAACGACCCCTGATTTCGGCAGGCAGATAAACACTCAAAGGGTTCGCTTCTCGGCGGCCTTGACGGCCATTTGGAGAAGCCAGAGTTTCAATTTAAAGGTAACGGGGTTTATTGCCAAGCAAAGCGATACATGGACTTTGACCTTGCCGAAGGTCTTCAAGGTAAGTTTTTGAGGTATTTGGGAACT
>JBAMCP010000781.1:0-36619 GCA_037075105.1 Lissocephala sabroskyi
ATATTTTCTTTTCTATTTTGATTCGCTAAAAAACCAATTCGCTGCCAACTGCCTCAAGAATATAGCGTTTCGCCTCCGCCAATTAGGGATCCCAACGCCGACACCATGGACTGCAATTTGGGCAGCGAAATTGGCCAGAAAATGCGCGTAAGTGAAACTCGGCCACGCTTGCCATCGCGGAAAATCAATCAGATTTCCTAATTTATTGAAAAAATTACCTCTCCCCGGCAGAGCGCCGTAAAGGCGAAACTGCTAGAACTCGGCACCGGCGGATCCACCGGTTTCATAGACGACGAACTCCCGGATTACGTGATGGTCATGGTGGCCAATAAACGCACCAAGCAGCAGATGAACGCTGAGCTCAATTTGTTTCTGGGCGATCAGACCGACCTCTTCGTGACCTGGTTGCATGAAGTGCTGCAAAAGCTGCAAGAAGTCACCTTGCCGGCGTCTAGTGGTGAGTGCAAACCTCAAACCAAATATAGCCCTGCCCTGAAATCCTCTCCTCCCTTAAAACAGCTGCTGGAAAAAAGAAGAAATCGCGGCAGGCGGAGGTGCCCAGCAAGGCGAAGGAGAAGAAGAGCGCCAAGAAAGAGAAAAAGGGACATAAAACTGCCTTACCACAAGCGGACTCGTCGACGCCCACAGATGCTGTGCCCGTCATCGGCTCCATCACGGACATGTTCGCCGAGGAGCTGCTGGAGAAGGCCAAGAAGACCCAAGACGAGGATGTCAGTGCGAAGGATGAAGTTCTGCTCAAGAAAAAGAAGCGCAAGTTCAGCGATGCCCCGGCCGAGGCCCCAACCACCCAGGAGTTTGATATTCCAACCATTTCGGAAATCAGCTCGACCACCAGCGCAGCGGCCAAGAATCCTACAGCGGCCAGTCGGGACAAAGACCTGGCCGAGCTGGAGGAGCTGCAGCGCAAGATCTCCGCCGCCAAGCAGCATCTGAGAAAGATCGGCGAGCTGGTCGACGACAGCGACGAGGAGGACGGAGATTTCCTCAACCTCAACGAACCCGACGAAGCTGCCAGCATCGAAGCCGACGAGGGCCCCAAGGAAGCCACGCCGCGCAAAACCAAGAGCCCCATAGTTTTCACCAGACGCACCACAACCCCGGAGATCGTCAAGGAGCCGCCTCCCCAGCCCAAGCCACGCGAGCGCGAGCCCGAGGTCAAACCGCCTGAAGAGCGCAGCGAGCGTCGTCCAGTCCACGAACGACTGGGCCTGAAATCCTCACTTTCCGAGCGACCGCAGCGCCTCCAAAAGGAGCTTTACGTGCCTGCCCACCGCCGCAGGAACGATCCAGAGCCCAGCGACAGGTTAAGTGACCGAAACCGAGAGGCCCCCAAGGACCGGAACAACGGACGACGCGAACGCTCGCGGGAACGCCGCTCCAGCCGGGAACGCGACAGACGTCCGTCTTCCCGGGAAACCAGCGCAGCTGCCAGCAGATCCCGCCGGCGTTCCTCCAGCGCCGACCCTCCGAGAAGCGCCACCAAGCAGCGCATCGGCTCGCGGGTGATCGTGGCCCAGAACAAGGCGCCCGAGCCCTCCGACGACGAGGACCTAAACGACAAGCCTGTGAACTCCGTGATCAAGATTAAGCCCCGCCCGCCGGTCTCGCCGCGCCGCCAGGCCTGCAAGAACCTGCTGCTCCGGGCCGTGGCCGATGCCCAGCGCTCCACCATCCTGGCCAAAACGCCCACGTCTTCCTCTGCCAAAGTGGACAACGACGAGCCGGAGTTGATCAGCTCAACGCTGGGCAAGCGCAAGTCCGGCGAGGCCAAGGCCAAAGGCGGCCGCAATCCCAAGCCGGAGAGGGAGCGGTCCCGCCGCTCGGTCCCCAGCAACGAGCTCTTCAAGCGCAGCACCCGCGACCTGGTGGTCAACGTGCTGCACCGGGACGCCAAGCGCTCGCGGCGGGCCCCCGAGGCCCACATCGAGATCCACGAGGAGGTGGAGGAATACGTGCCCGCGCTCATAGTGGACGACTTCGAGCCTTATGTGCCGCAGCTGGTGGACGGCTCGGACATCGACTTGCACATCAAGAACGACAGCGACTCGAACGAGAAGTCCAACTCCAAGTCGGCCGCCCACAAGACCCAGTTCGTGGTCACCTTGAATGGTAGGCAGCCAGCTGAAATAGACGAATCCTTTTTACTTAATTGTGGGTGTTTTTCAGGGGAGAAGGCCCAGGGCGCCTACAAGAAACGCTCAAGTGCCTCGCGCAAACGCTCAGCCTCGCCGGCGTTACCTCAAGTGTCCTCCTCCGGCGGCAGCAGCGGGCGAGGGGCCAAGAACCGCACTGACTCGCCTTTGGCTCAATCAAGCAGCAGCCGGCGCCGCCAGCCCGAGCACAAGGCCAACTCCGGCTCCCATTCGCCTACACTGAGCAGCACGCCGCCGCCGCAGGTCTCGCGCAGCCTCCACCGCAGCGAGGTTCTCCGCCAGCCCCAGGAGATCAAGAAGATCATCATCAAGAACGACACAGACGAGGAGGACGACTCGCCCCACAAGCGCCCAGCCACAAAGCGCCACCAGCCGGCGCCTGCCAATGGCCACAAGAAGCAGGAGCCCGAGGAGGAGCGCTCCACCACCCCGCCACTGCCGCTGCCAATGAACAAGTCGCCGGTCGAGAGGCGACGCGAGCCGGAGGCCCCGCCGGCTGAAGCTCAGGCGCCGGCCAAGAGCAAGCACACGCCGATTAAGTTTACGCTGAAGAATGACGAGGAGCCGACACCAAAGAAGCGCCGCTCCAGCAGCAGGACCAAGGCGCTGCCCTCGCGGGACTCGTCCAATGAACGGCGCAAAATCTCCATACGCACGGCCGAGGACCGCAAATACGACAATTTGCCCAGCTGTGAGTGCAGGAAATTCAAATTAATTTGGTGGTTTTTAAAAAGGATTCTCTGTTTACCCGCAGTGAGCGCCGTCAGCATGGACTCGACGGTGTTGAAGGTGGCGGCCAAGCCGAAGGAGCGCTGCAAATATCATCCAAACTGCACGAAGCAGTTCTGCGAGTTCTATCACCCGACTGCGCCCTGCAAGTCCTTCCCCAACTGCAAGTTCGCCGACAAGTGCATGTACTCCCATCCCAAGTGCAAGTTCGACATGTCCTGCATGAGCGTCGACTGCAACTTCGCCCACAGCGGCGCCCGCGATCTCAGCCATGCTCAGCTCCAGGCTCCCCCCTTGTGTGAGTCTCAACTGCAATAGAATCGAATCCTTTGCCTCTTTCTTAACGCATCCTTTGCCTTTGCAGCCTCGCATGTGATTCCCGTGCAGAACTACAAGTCGATTTCGGCGCCGGTGACCTCGACCACCGGCACGACCATGTGCAAGTTTTATCCGACCTGCACGAAGGTCGGCTGCACTTTCTACCATCCGAAGCCGTGTCGGTATGGCAAGAACTGCATAAACAAGCTGGAGTGCGTGTTCTACCATCCGGAGATGCAGAGCAAGTTCAAGTGGGTGGCCTCGCTGGGGTAGGCGGACGGCAGGCGGAGTTGCGCGCATTCGCATATTTGAAACACTATCTAGAATCTACCTAAGCATTAATAATTTATGTATTGAATTTAGAGAATGTAGCACGCAGTCGCTTCGGCTCGGACAAGTGGAGGACTTCGTTTCGACTTCGGTCCGTTTAAATCGCAATATTTCGACTCATCAACTGGCAAATAAATTTCAAGAGTATCCGATATAAATTTCCATTCGCCTGGGAAACCCTGCAATGCAAATCCGCCAAGGATTTGATTTAAATTATTCGTCGTTTCGGTTGGCAAATAAAATTTCCCACAATTCATACAATTCGACTTTCAATTGGATCTGGAAATAATACTGAAATAATGATTCATTAACTGGCAAATTATAATTCAATTTGAGTTTTGGTTGCCTCATAAATCCTTTCTTACGTCCTCTGATTGAAGTATGAGAAGGACTATAAGCAGGATCTGTAAACGTTTACATATTGTAATTGAAGTATGAGAAGGACTATAAACGGAATCTGTTAATTGAAATAATTAAACTCTTCAATTGGTAAAGAAAGTCGGAATCGTCTCTCCAATGCGAAGATCCCTCGATTCTGTTAATTTAAATACTTCCAGTCCGCAGTTATATATGATAATCCGATCGGATCTCCGATCGTCTCTTCAATGCGAAGATCCCTCGATTCTGTTAATTTAAATACTTCCATTCCTCAGTTAAATTCGATAATCCGATCGGTCTACCCGTTCGCTGGAAAGAGTTCTGAAGAGTTTAGTCCTGCGGTTCAAATATTAAATATATAATATTAAAATATATAGTACAGTCTCTTAAGTAACACTTAGAAAGTCCTAGACCTAGAGCAAATACATTTCGTTTACTTAACGCGACGGCGACAGACACTTAATCAATTAATTGGATTGAATTTGATTTGATTTTTAGTTGGGTAGTTAAGGCCACTCGGATCGGTTGCTATATATGATGTGGGGATCATCTAGCTATAATTAAATAATAGGATATTTTTTGTAATTCTTTAGCTCAGCTAACGTTGATTGTTTTGTTTTGTTCTTTCTCCTGCTCCGTAAGACTCTTGATTATTTACAAACGAGAAACGGATCGCTCCGATCCTGGGAATGTGAGAGCGGTTTGTTCGCAGCTTCTTAAGGATATACCTAGTTATATCGAGAGATTGAGGCCTGCGCACAAGCCTACAAAAGGGAGTAACAAATTATAAAGCGAATTATAAAATGAACTGCCACACGAGAAATAAATATGCTAAGGATGCGCTTCCTTAATGGGCGGATTGCTAGAATATCTCTTGGTTCGTTGGCCACTAAATCAGGCGCTCCTCGGGCGGCGGCTTCAGCACATTATCCATCTCCAGCCGAGGATTGCAGTACTCCTGGGCGCTGGGACTGTAAGTGCCCCGCGTGGCGCGCTTGTTCCGCGCCATCACCAGGAAGGTGCCCAGCAAGGCGCCGGCAATCAGCAGCAGCACCACCACCACGGGGATCACAATGATGGCAATGTCCGTGGTCGAAGGACCCTCATCCCGGGCCGTAATCTGAAGCACAACAAAGAATACATTAAAGTCTTTTCTTTTCTGTCTTGTCGCGCTGCTTACCGGGGCCGTGCAGTTCTTGCCGGTGAATCCTTCGGTGCAATTGCAGAAGTAGTCCACTTCCTCGCCGCAGTTCTCCATGCACTGGCCGCCGTTGGCGCACACGCCGGCTGTGTTGCAGGGATCCGTGAAGTTGCAGTAGGCCCCGCAGTAGGGCTTCTGGCAGATGCACTTGAATGTGCCTGGCAGGTTGATGCAGCGGCCCAGACCGCCGCAGTACTCGGGGCTCTGGCTGCACTCGTCGATGTCCTGCTCGCAGTGGAGGCCCTCGAAGCCGGTGCCCTGGCAGCTGCACTCGTAGGCGCCGATCAGGTCCTTGCACAGGCCGTTGTGCAGGCAGGGACTCGAGGCGCACTCGTCGATCTCCTGCTCGCACAGTCGCCCCGTGTAACCCAAGCTGCACTTGCACACGGGCATCTGCAAGGAAAGGGAACCAATTAGCTGAGTCCTAGAAACCTTGAGGTGGAGCTTACCAATTGGCTGGTGATGCAGAGGCCGCCGTTCTCGCAGGGCGTGAGGTCACAGAAGGGTATATCGCACAAAGGACCCTCGAAGCCTTCCGTGCAGCTGCAGGTGAAGTTGTTGCCGGTCTGGGCATCTGCAAGGAAGTTTGTTAGCCCTAAAGGATTCATTTTGTGCTTGTCATACTCACTGAAGCCGTTGGCGCAGGTGGAGCCGTTGCGGCAGGGCAGATTCTCGCAGGTCATCTGCTTGAGGACATCGCACTGGGGCCCGGTGTACTCCTCGCTGCACTCGCAGTAGTAGCCGGCAATGAGGTCCGTGCACTTGCCGCCATTCAGGCAGGGCTGGGGGGCGCACTCGTCGATGTTCTGCTCGCAGTAGCGCCCCTCGAAGCCCTCCTGGCACTGGCAGAAGAAGTCCGCCACCTGATTAATACAAGTGCCATTATTTTCGCAGTGGGTGTTCAGGCATTCGTCTATATCCGTAGAGCAGTCGTCGCCCTCGTAGCCGGCCTGGCAGGTGCAGGCGTACTCCTCGGAGGGGGCATGGCAGTAGCCGCCGTTGCGGCAGTCAGTCTGGAAGCAAAGGATGCAGCCTTCTTCGGGGCGCGTGGAGTTGAGGCGGAACTGGGACTGCAGCTGGACGGACACATTCTCCGTGTGGGGGTAGAGCTCGGCATTGGAGAAGTAGGGCAGCAGCAGGTCGCCCACGCGGGCCTCGCCCAGGCAGCCCTTGAACTGGGAGCCCTGCTGGGCGGAGACGGTGGTGCCGCGGGCCTGGCGGGACTCGGGCATGCCGCCCAGATACACCTGAGTGCTGCTGGAGAGGAGCTCCTGGAAGGCCTGCTGGTCTATGTCCACGGAGAAGCCCGGCGTGGGGTCCACCACGGCCTCCCAGCCCTTCCAGCCGCCCTCGAGCTTGCCGTTGTGGGCCCTCAAATAAATGCGGCTCCATTCGCCGTCGGTGTTCTCCTTTTCAAACCTACTGGACTCGCCTATGTGCAGCTGGGTGAGCTTCCAGGTCACCGTGACTCGCCCGCCGTTGACTCCAATCTCGAAGAAGCTTTCGTTGTTGTCTATAAAAAGCAAAGTGCCGCCGGCTCGAGTGCGGTAGGCAATCTCGATGACCGGCTTGAGGAGCTGCTTGTTGGGCAGGGCGATCTCATCGGAGATGGGCTCCTTGAAGTAGGAGAAGGCCAGGGGGGCGCGCTCCTGGCCGGTGAAGGTGATGTTGGTGAGGCACTCGTAGCCGTCGTCCAGGTTCTGGCAGATGCTCTCGCCCGGGCAGGTGACCAGCTGGCAGAACTCAATCTCCTGGCAGTCCTTGCCCTTGTAGCCGTTGGGGCACTTGCAGGTGTAGTCGTTCCAGGTGTTGCGGCACTCGGCGTTGTGCTTGCAGGGATTCTTCCTGCACAGATCGTCGGACACCTCGCCGGGCAGCACGGAGCTGCGGTCGATGGTCACGGCCCCAAAGGGACGGGCATTTACATTCACATCAGTCACATTCAAAGGATACATTTCCACGATCATATTCAGCGAGCCGTTGCTCACTTTCACGTCCTGGATAATGCCCTTGAAGTAGTCCTTGCTGTCGACAGCCGAGCCAGCCGTGGCCGCGTCTTCCACGGCCGGCGGCACTGGCTCGGTGCTGGCCGGCAGCAGGGACTCCCGCGTGGGCGCCGGCCCGCCCAAATACAGGACCTGGGCGTCCAGCAGCCCCGTCGTGGACAGCGTCTTGCGGAAATACTCCGTCCCATTGAGCTTGACCTGCACGAGGGTCTGGTTGCGCACCACCTCGATGAGGTGGTTGTAGCCGTTGTCCAGCTTCTGCCCGCCCACCGTATAAGCCTCCGGCGTGCCATTGAACTGCATGCGCACGAGCAGCTCCCCGCCATGCAGCCGGGCGGCCACATAAGAGTCGCCAATGTCTGGGGAGCGAGAGATTTCTATTAGAGAGACTGGAATTTAAGGGCCAAGAGTACTCACTTTTCGTGGGCTGCTTGCGTGGATCGCTGCCCAGATAAAAGACCTGGCCCGTGGGTTCCCGGGTCCTTATAAACATGGAAATATCCAGAATCGAGCGTATGGCTCGCCGGGCCACGTCCGTGGTCTCCACAATCACCGCCGAGTGGGTGGTGTTCTCATGCCCGAAAGTGGCGGCCGTCATGTCTGCAAATAAAACGAAATTTATCCTCTCTTTCTCCACGGCAACTCCCCCACTCACTGTGCTGGCAGGTGTGGCCGAAGAAGGGCCGCGGGCAGTGGCAGGCAAAGGTGTGCCAGAGGTCCGTGCACTCGCCGTTCGAGTGGCAGGGATTCGGCTTGCACTGCTCAGTGCGCGGGCAGCCGCTTTGGACGTAGGACAGCTTCGTCTCGGACTCCTCGCTGCTGTCGTGATGCTCGTCGGGGAAGATCCACTTGCCGTTGACCACCACATCCTGCATGCAGCCCACAAAGCTCGACGGCTGGTGGGTCAAGTGGCGCAGGTAAGACTTCAGGTTAGGGATTGTGCCCCCCAAGTAGGTGAGGGGAAAGGAGGGCTGGCTGTTGTTGGCGGTCTCGTAGGAGCCTACGGGGAAAATGGCCTGCTCGTCGTTGGCCGAGAGCACCAAGTGGGAGGTGTTGATGGCCACGAACACTTTGTGCCAGTTGCTGTCGTTCAGCTTCGAGCCAATGAACACGCCCTCCCATTTGTTCAGCAGCGAGGAGTGAAGATTCAGCCGTCCATTGATCAGCTCCAGAATATAGCTGACCGGCTCGTTTTGGCCGCCAGAAGTGCCAAAGGCTAGGACCCCATTGGGCAGCGTAGTCTTGAACTGTAAATTGATATCGTAGCCCTCCTCCCGCTGGGTCTTGACGGTGATGAGGCTGCTGACCACCATGGACAGGGTGGTGGTCTTCTCGCAGGTGTCGCCCTGGAATCCATGCTCGCAGGAGCAATTAAACAAATGGATTGTCTCATTGACCAAATAAGGACGGCAGGCTCCGTTGTTGAGGCAAGGGACATTGCTGCAGCCTATCAAGGACACCGAGCAGTTCTTGCCACCGTAGTTGGCATCGCAGTCGCATTCATAGTCGTTGATTTGGTCTATGCAAGTGCCGTTTTTGCAGGGATCGTAGCGGCTGCACTCGTCTATGTTGATCTCGCAGTGGGTGCCCTCGAACCCAGGATCGCACTCGCAGGTGTAGGTGCCAATCTAAAAGGCACAAAGGAAGTTTAAAGAAGTGTTTAAAAAGCTTTTGATTTGTAAAACTCACGCCGTCGTTGCAGGTGCCGTGCTTGCTGCAGGGATTGCTCTCGCACTCGTTGATGTTGATCTCGCAGTTCTTGCCCACAATGCCAGGCACGCAGACGCACTCATAGCTGCCGGGAAAGAAAATCCATTAGATTTAGAGTCCTTTTGGTTACTCAATCTGCCCACTCACCCGCTGGCCTTGTCGAAGCTGAAGGGCTGGCTGAATACCCGCGGCAGGTCCATCGTCTTGCTGAGCTGGTAGAGCGTCACATTGGAGCGCTCCAGGCAGTTGCTGTTGTACTGGCAGGGATTGCTCTCGCATTCATTGATGTCCTGCTCGCAGTTCTTGCCGGTGTACCCGGCATGACATTCACAGAAGTAATCCTTGACCCGATCCTTGCACTCGGCCCCATTCGTGCAGGGATTCGAGGCGCACTCGTCAATGTTCAGCTCGCAATTCGGACCCTCATAGCCGGTGCCACTGCAGTCGCAATGGAAGCCGCCCAGCTCGTCTATGCAGCGGCCGCTGTTCAGGCAAGGAGCCGACACGCAATCGTCTATGTCAATGTCACAAATCCTGCCCGTCATGCCGGGTATACAGGAGCAGGTGAAGTTGTTGATCAGGTCGATGCAGGTGGAGCCATTCGAGCAGGGATTGCTCACGCACTCGTCGATGTCGATCTCGCAGTTGTCGCCCTGGTAGCCCGGCTGGCACACGCACTCGTAGGCGTTGATCTGGAAAATAACAAGATTAGTAAATCATTCAGACTTTAAAGAATATGGGTGGCTGGTGGGTGGGGTTGGGGGGAGGGACCCACTCACTTGTCTCAGTATCCGATGCTTTCCGTATTTAAAGAAAAACAACTGATTCGATTTTAATAACTTAGCCAAGCCCCAAAGGCAAGTGCAGGCGCCCCCAGCTTACCTTATTGTGGCAGGTGGCCCCATTCAGGCAGGGATGACTCAAGCACTCGTCCACATCCGAGTCGCAGTGGATGCCCGTGTAGCCCGGCGTGCAGTAGCATTTATAGGAGCCCTTCTCGTTCCGGCAAATGCCATTGCCGCAGATCTGAGGCTGGAGCACGCACTCGTCCACATCGTTGGCGCAATTGCGGCCCGTCCAGCCGCGGGTGCACTGGCATTCGTAGTCGCCGTTGGGCAGGTCCACGCACTCGCCCCCATTCAGGCAGGGCTGGGTGGCGCAGACGTTGCAGATCTTGTTGTCCGGGCAGCTGCACTGGTTCTGGATGCAGGTCATGGGCTCCTGGCAGTTCAGCGGCGAGCAGTTCTCCATTTTCTCGCAGCGATCGCCGGAATAACCCACCTGGCAGTAGCAGTGGGTCCCATTCATGGAGCAGGTGCCGCCGTTCAAACACTTTCCATTCGTGGCATTGCAGTTGATCGGGCTGAGGGCGAGGGAAGCTGTGCCGTCGGCGCTGCTGGGCATTTGGCAGTTGTAACCTAAGAAAGACCGTTAGATTAGTAATCGATAAATCTAATCGGTTTTCAGTGTTGGTAAGCAACTCTACGGCTACGGAAAAATGTACAGTTACGGGGCTAAGTGTGTCCAAACCTGTAAATCCACTAGCACAAATACAAGTGTAATTGGAATTGGAGCCCAAGCAGGTGCCACCGTTTAAGCAGTTTTCATTGGGACATGCACTCCGCGGATCAGTGGGTGGTTGGGAGAGTAACTGTAGTTGTTGTTGTTGCGGTTGTTGTTTTAAAGTTCTTTTTGGGGTTCTAATTGTTGTTATTGGTGTTGGTACTGTGGTTGTTGTTGCTGTGGTTGTTGGCGTTGTTGTGGTCGCAGTTGTGGTTGTTGTTGTTGTGGTTGTTGTTGTAACAGGAGTCGTTGGTGTTGGTGTGGTTGTTGTCGGTAGACAATGCCCAATCGGACCTAATTTACAGCATACGGCCAAATAGTTTACAGGATCAACAAGTTTACAAGGATTAAGCATAAATTACACCCGCCACCCAAAAAGAAGCCGCTCCCTCCACCTACTCAATTTGAGTTCGCAGCGCTTGCGCTTGAGCCACTCGGGGGAAATGTAGCGTTTCCTCTTTCTCTCGGCCTCGACTTCGGCAGAGCCCAGGCACAGGACAGCTGCGGAATCGGCCGCCCACACCTCCTCATCGTTAGCAAGTGGCAGCTCCAAAGTGGAAGCTTTGAGAAACAAATTAAACCAAAGCATGCAACCCGCCACACACCACAGAAATCAAACTACAATCCAAGAGCCTTACTCACCCGAGGTGCCTGGCTTACACACGCACTTGCCGCCCACACACTCCGAGTCGATGGGGCACTGCTGGGCGCAGGCCGAGGTCGAGCCGAGCTGGCACAGTTCGCCGCTGAACTCCGGCAGGCAGAGGCACTGGAAGCCGATGGTCTTGTCCACGCAGGTGCCCCCATTCAGGCACTTCTGGGTCTGGCAGCTGATGGGCTTATCGCACAGCTCGCCGCCCCAGCCGTCCAGGCACTGGCAGGTGAACCAGCCGTAGGTGTCATAGCAGTGGCCGCCGTTTTGGCAGGGATTCTTCTCGCACTCGTCCACGTTGGTCTGGCAGAAGGCGCCGGTGTAGCCGGTGCCCGAGCAGTCGCAGGAGAAGCCGTTGATGCGGTCAATGCAGCTGCCGTTGTTCTGGCAGGGCTGGGAGGCGCACTCGTCGGTGTCGACCTCGCAGCGCGGCCCGGCGAAGCCTTTGGGGCACTCGCAGGCCACCGAAGAGCTGCCGGCCAGCACCACGCAGGCTCCATTGTTTAAGCAGGGATTCGTCTGACACAAAGGATGAATGTTGACCTCCGTCTCGCAATGCTGGCCGGAGTGGGTGGCATCGCAGAAGCATTGGTAGTCGCCGCGGGTGTTCTCCAGGCAGGAGCCGCCGTTGGCGCAGGGATTCTTGGCACAGGGCGAGCCGTTGTCCTTCTGGCAGTTCTTGCCGGAGTAGCGGGCCGTGCAGCGGCATTCGTAGCCCTCGGAGGTGGAGCTGCAGGTGCCGTGGCCCATGCAAGGATCGTTGAGGCAGAAGTTGTCGGTGGGCCGGGTGAACTGCTCGTGGTCGCCGCAGGGGCCGCTGGTCAGCGGGCAGGCCCCGAACACGGCATTCTGCACGGTCATCGAGCCGTTGATGAACTGCAGGCCCGGGCCGTCCAGCAGGCAGCCCGAGAAAGAGTTCCCAAGAATCAAAATAGCCGCCTCGTTGCCAATGTCCTGGTTGGTCAGAAACTGACTGTTGTACGTGGAATTCGCTGGGAAAACAAAACAAACATTAAATGAGGATTCAAATTCATTTAGACGTTAATTGACTTACCAAAAATCGTGGCAGAGCGGTCCACATGCAGGTAGAGGTTCCCGTATTCGTATTTGAACTGCAGCGTGTGCCAGCGGTTGTCGAGGAGTTGGAAGGGCAACTTGACGTCCAGCCGGTTGTTGGGGCCGATCACCGCCGGCCCGGCCAGTGAGACTTGCAGGAAGTCATTGAGCACGGAGATTACTATGGAGTTCTTGTTGTACTGCTGGGCCAGGATCTCGCCGCCGCGGCACGACCGAAAGCTGATGGCCGAGTGGTCCCAGATGGGCATGGGGGTCAGCAGGCGGAGGTAGGCGGAGCCATTGAAGTAGGCCTCTTTGGTCTGGACTTCCACGGCCGCAACATCTGTAAGGAAAGAGAGAAAGCATTTCAATCAACTGACTCGACTCTTAAGACAGGCGACAGTCCGCTGACTGACCCCAAAATTGAAAGGTTGGCAAGGCCAAAACCGGCCAACTGTGCCGGCAAAGCGGTTCGGTCCGCTAATCGCATTTCGTATTTAATAGCGATTCGTTTAGGCTGGCGGACGGGACGACCCGCGACCCACCGACCTCAGCGCATTTTGTAACCCAAGACTTCCTCGTTGCCGCGCTCCCTCAATTGGTTTACTCTGGCTTACATTTGCTCTACTCTGCGACTGACAGAGCGGGCATCTCGGTTTTGTGATTAATTGTGGGCCAACAATTGAAAGCCGTTGGGTTTTTAGTGGGCGGCAGGCTGTTCCACTTTTAACTTTCATTTGCCCAGAATCAGTGGCCGCTCGCTGGCTTGTGCGTGTTTCGGGTGCTCGCCATGCAAAACTTTCAAGTGTTTTTCTAATTTTCGTTTCTTTCTTTCTCTAAACGATTTTGCTTTTACCCACAACGAGAGTCGTGGGCTGCGTGAAGTGTTCACGAAGATTTAATACCCTCTAAAGGGGGAGAAAATGGGACGGAATATGGTCGAGATCCAGGGCATCAGAAAGGGTTCTTTAGGTTCTTTGAAGGTTTGAACTTTAAGGGAGAGTTTGGAAATTCATTTGAGGTTGGAACCAAGCGATCCAAGTCCAAGCGGAGTTTGGCTTTTTGTCGCTTAAGAAACGACGGAGGAATCGGCGAATATGGAGATCAGCTAGAGAGATTTGTTGATTCTTAGGAGACGGGAGAGATTAAAGATTCGCAGCTGGAGAGATTTGTTGATTATTAGAAGACGGGAAGAAGGGAGGTTAAAGATTCGCTTAAGGATCGACTGGAGGAAGGAGAAAAGCAGAGAATCGATGAAGGAAATAGTAAGAGGATCAATATTGAAATGAGAAAAGGCAAGGAAGGTCGGGTTGTGGAAACCAAAGGCCTCTTTAGATTCTGGGGAATCTGAGTTTTAGGGAAAGATTGAAGAATACAATAAAGAGCGGAGAACTTTTATTCAATTCTCTAAATCCTTATCACTTAACTACAATCGATTGGTTTAGTTGACGGGGAAGACTCTCAGTATTTGTGGGTATAGATTGAGCTTTGAAAACACTGAAAATGTTAGGAGATAGAAGAGATGAGAGGGATCCTTAAGCTACAATGGATTAGGTCAGTTGACGGTGAAGACTCTCAATATTCGAGAGCTTGGAATAAGCCTTGAAAATAGTTAGGAGATAGAAGAGATGTGACTGAGCCTTAATTTACAGACTCTCATTATTCGAGGGGTTGGAATAAGCTTTGAAAATACATACTTAAAAAGTTAAGAGATAGAAGAGCTGTGAGGGATCTTAATTAACCCTCGCTTACCCCGCATTCTTTCTCTAATCTTGAGTATTAAAAACCCTCCTCAATAAAAGATTTATAAACAAATTCCCCCCATTAATTGAAATCTTAAAAATTTAAATCCTCTTTTGAGAAATTCCCCGCCGAATTAGTTAAGTTTGATCGTTGAGATGCCGTGTGATTTCTGTTGGCTAGCGTGATTTTGGCTAATTAGCACTCTCTAAAAATTGTTCGTGTACAAAATTTATAGCCGTCATTTATCAAATTCACTCGCTGCTCGCTGGCGTGTGGAATTCCAAGCCAACTCGACTCCAATTCCAAAGGGTTTCATTTTCCCATTTGAATCTCTTCTCGCGGCCTTTCTGAGCAACCCTGGCCGACACCCCCAGCCCCTCGGACGGCAAACACTGCAATTGGCCATTATGAGGCCATCGATTTTGTCGCAATGCTTTTTTTTCAAAAACAAACACATTTTATTTTGTTTTTAAAGGCGATTTGTGTATGCGGACAGACAGAGCGTGGCGAGAGGGGTGGGGGCGGAGGTGGACTCAGTTTACTGCTATTTAGTTGATTTTTATGTCAGGTTGCCCAGTTCGCAGCGGTCCCCTAAGCCGCAAATAAAGCAGCTCCGTTCGGCTCATAATTATATTTTACTCACGTACGAAACTGTGCAGAAAAATATGAATTTCTTAAAGTCACCGTCGGCCCAGTCACTCGGACAGACGGACAGTCGGGCAGTCAGTCAACAATAACGACAAAAATGAAGCAACGCCAACGGCCACGAATTATTTCCTAACCACGAACTTTTGATACAGTTTTTCAAACAACAAACATACACGGAATCTGAAGATGGTATAGGGGACTTTTGAGGGAAGAATAAAGAAAGAATATATGAATTATTTAAATAGATTTAAAGAGTTTCCTTAGGTTCCGATTAAGGTCCTCAGAAAAGGGAAGGAAAAAATGGGAACCATTGAAAATACTCAAGGTAAGCAGCATTCCTTCTTTCCCTTCCTCGTCATCTCATCCGAAATGGATCCCTAAAAATCTATTTAAAATCTCAAGAACCTTATGAATTACATTCCTTTGTAAGCGATTCCTTAATTTCCTATTCTGTTTCTTATTTCCTGCTGCCCAAAAAAGGTATTTAAAGCTGGGGAACTAAAAAGAGCGGCTTTGCCGTCGGAGAACTTGGAATTTTTTATTGGCAGATCCACGTTTTGTGTAGCAACCGTTGGTTCTTTTGGCCGAGCGGAAATTTCGTAATCAGAAACGCAGAAACCTCAAGAAGAAAGAGAAGTTCTTGTCCCCACGCAAAACCAAGAAACCGTTGCCAAATTGCAATAAAAGCGGAGCCCGGAAAGCGGCCCAAAGCCACAGTTGGCCAGCCAGTTGATGTCGACTTATAGAGCCGTCCAGATGTCCGTCCCATTGGCTGGGTGTGCCAAGTGGAAGACGACCGACGACACATCGAGTTTGGAGTGAAAGACCTCCAGCCATTGCATAATTCATAAAAGAATTCAAACAGTTAACTTAAATTCTAATTACCAAGCCCAAAGAGGAGGCGAAAATTGAAGGAGAGAGGGGAAGAAAACGATCTGCGGGATTTTCAAAGAAGAACTGGCGAAGTTTGGGTTTCTTAACCGTAGGAAATTATTTGTTAGAAAGGAAATATTTCTTTAAGGAAATGAAGGAATTGTTATAAATAAGAATACAGTCGATGGGGGGCAAGAATTAGGGATCTTTAAAGTTTAAGGTCTTAAGTTTAGTTTTTAAAATTATGAAGATTGAATTTTGAAGAATAAAAATTAAAAAAAATGAAAAAAAGTGTTTTTTTTTCTACTGGTAGGATTTGGTTGGAGAATGGACTAAATTTCTAGGGATTTCTGATACAAAAAGCTATTGAAGAATTGAAGAATGGACTAAATTTCTAAAGATTTCTAAAAGAAAAATCCATTGAAGAATTGAGGAATGGAATGGACCTTTATAGGGATTAATGATAGAAAAGGCATTAAAGAATTTAAGAATGGACTAAATTTCTAAAGATTTCTGATACAAAAAGCCATTGAAGAATGGACTACATTTCTAGGGATTTCTAGCATAAGAAGCCCTAACCTTTTTCCTTTAAGAAGCTTACAAAGAATCTTAAAGAATTGAACAATTATTTTGATAAAGAAGCTTCCCAAGAACCTTAATAAGGAATTGAACAATTATTCTGAAAAGTATTCTTCGTCACTAAGTCACAATTCAGGTATTTCTTAATCTAAATTTCTTTCCTCACCTTATTTGAAAGATTGCTGATAAAGTTTCTATCTAATAAATAAGAACAATACAAATTCTAAAAGATTTCTTTTCAGAATTTCTCGCTTCCCCCAAAATAAAATACCAAATGGAGGTTCCTGAAAGGTCTGCGTTGGTGGCTCTTTAAAGATAAACTAATAAACTCTCTTCTGGATACCTTAGTCTCCTCAACTTCTCTCCCTCTCTGTCTCATCCCCTGCAATCTATGAAATGAATCTATAAACCGAAAAAAGCGGTTTAAAAAACCTTCAACTGAATGTTGGGTTTCAAGTTTTTTTGTTTGTAACCCGAACACAATTTATAGTCTGTGAGATTGAAAACGGAAGCGAGGAAACGCTTCGTTTGAAAAAGAAAAACAAAACGAAAAAAATAGAAAAAAACCCTGTGGACGACGTCTGATTAACTGGCCGGTTAGCCGGCCGATTGTCTGCCTGGTTGGCTGCCACTTGGCCAACTCAATTACGGGGGCAAAAGGGGGAAAAAAAAACAACTACAGATTTATGCAAATGTCATTCCGAGTTTTGTGCTAGTTTTCAAATGCAAGCCAACCGCCCCGACCACGCCTGAGAGTTCCCCTTCCTCTAGATCGGCGGGCATTTAAATCAGCTTTTTGGGGGGAGGGGCAGGGGAGGGACAAGTCGTTCTGTATGACTAAGCGGGCACCTGCAGGGGTGACAAGGGGAGCGGTGAGCCGCGTGTTTGGCGCGTTTTCCTGGCGGTTTTATCGACTCATCGCGCGACTTTCTAGGCAGCCTGGGGGTGGGTGAGGCGGCGGGGGCGACGGGGCAGGTGGTCACACTTCAATTGTCTCGCCCAGTGGTTGTTGTTGTTGCAACACCCACAATGGCCACACTTTCTGTGCGTTTTTTGTTAGTCGGCCGCGGGGAGGAGGCTTTTAATTTTTGCTCTAAATACTTTTTTTACCTCTAACAACGGACGGGGGGACGGGCAGACGGCGACGCTGGCAGCTTTGGAATCTCACAAAAAAAACACCCACAACATCAATTACAAATTTTTTTAAGGTTTTTCTTTTGTTTTGCTTGCATAAATTATTTGCAATTTTTGTTGTTTTTTTCTCCACTCTTCACATTTTTTTACCATTTTTGCCTTCGTAGGTTTTTAATTAATTTCGAAAATATTTTTTTCTTAATTGGCTTTTAATTGTTGTTGCTGTCGCCGCTGCCGTTCGATCGTTCGGGAAAGTGAAAACGTGTGCTCAAGATTAATTTATAGACCCGCCGATAATGCGATTACGGTTGAGTATTTTCGAGGAATCCGTTGTCCACGAGGCAGAGAAACTTTCCCAAGTAAATCGAGCCGAAAATTGCCCCCCACCCTTGCCCGTTTTCCACCCATTTTTCTCGCTTTCCCAAGGCTCCCTGAGTCGCTCGGAAATTAGTAGTTCCCACACGCAGGCCGCGGGGCTTCCGCTTTATCGAGAATACCGCATTCTTGAGCCCGGCTTTGAATATTTAAATAAACACAACCGATGATATAACAATGGATTCGGGCGAAAACCGCACCAAACTTCGAGGCTTTCGAGATCTTCACACGGTTGTTCGGAAGGCGGGGGCGGTGGGGTCCGTGTGTTCTCGGCCAGGGCAGTCAATTAACGCTGATAAATAGATGAGCTTGGGCATGAAAGGCAGCGGGGCCGAGAAAAAACGCGTCGAAAACGCAGGCAAGTCGCTTGAAAAACCGGCCTGGAAGTGAAGCTTAAACCCGCTTTCAACCATTTAATAAGCGTGGCTAACAACACTTTGGCTGCGTTTGAAGGCAAACAAAAGTTAAGAAAGTCGTTAAAATAAACGCAAGCTGAGAAAACCGCTGGGAAAACGCGCCCACAAACGCTAACAAGGCGAACCACAAAGGCGCTGTTAAAAACGCATTGAAATTAAGCAGAACTATTTTTTGTAGAGTGTTTGCTAACAAAGATAAAGAACCTTTCTTAAATTTAAAAAAAAATTAACACACAACCGCCAGAAATCAGTGGGAAAACGCGTGCAACAAAAACGCCCGAAAAAACGCCTGGAAACAAAGGAATTCTTAGAAGCGTATTAAAAAATGTCTTCGATCTCGAAAATAACTAAGAAAGCAACTAAATTAACACACGCCTAGAAAAAACGCGCCCAGAACTGCTAACAAGACGGTAACAAAAACGCTAGCAAAACACGCAAAATAAAGCCGAAAAACGTCTGGAAACAAAGGAATTCTAAGAAGCGTAAATACTGTTACATAAAACCTCTTTGATCTTTAAAAGTTACTAAGAATTAAGCGAAATTAGAAAACGCGCCCAGAGCTACTAACAAAGCCGCCAACAAAACGCGCGTTATAAATCTGAAAAACACCTAGAAACAAGGGAGTTTTTAGAAGCGTTAATGTTGTTATTAAAAAATGTCATCAGTCCCTAAAAATAACAAAGAAAATAACTAAATTAGCACACGTCTAGAAAAAAACGCGCCCAGGAAACGCTAACAAGGCGCTAAAGAAGCGCTTGCAAAACGCGCGAAATGAAGCAGGAAATCGCCTAGAAACAAAGGAATTCTTAGAAGCGTAAATATTATTACTTAAAGCTGTCTTCAATCCCTAAAAGTTTTTATTAAAAATTCTCTTTGATCTCCAAAAATTACTACGAAATTAACTAAATTAACAGACGGTTAGAAAACGCGTCCAGGAACGCTAACAAAACCGCTAGAAAAACGCGTGAAATAAAGCAGAAAATTGCCTGGAAACAAGAGTTCTTAGAAAGGTAATTGCTGTTATTAAAAGCTGTCTTCAATCCCTACAAATATCTAAGAAATTAATAAAATTAACAGAGGATTAGAAAAACGCGCCCAGGATCGCTAAGAAAACCGCTAGAAAAACACGGGAAATAATGCAGAAAGTCGCCTGAAAACAATGGAACTCTAGGAAGCGTAAATATTGTTATTAAAAACTCTTCTCGATCCCTAAAAATAACTATGAAGTAAACTAAATTAACACACGTCCAGAAATAACGCGCCCAAGAACGCTAACAAGACGCTAACAAAAACGCTCCCAAAACGCGCGAAATGAAGCTGAAAGACGCCTGGAAACAATGGAGTTCTTAGAAGGGTAAATTTTGTTATTAAAAAGTGTCTTCCATCTTTAAAATAAATTAAGAAATAATCGAAATTAGAAAACACGCCCAGAACTCCTAACAAAACCGACAACATAACGCGCGAAATAAAATTGAAAAAAAGCCTGGAAATAAATGAATTCTGAAAGGCGTAAAAATATTGTTAGTAAAAACTCTTCCCGATCCCCAAAAATAACTATGAAGTCGACTAAATTAACACACTCCTTGAAAAAACGCGCACAGAACCGCTAACAAATCTCCAGGAAAACGCGCGAAATAAATCTGAAAAACGCCTGAAAACAAGGAATTTATAGGAAGCGTAAATATTGTTATTAAACACTCTATTCTATCTCAAAAAATAACTAAGAAATTAACTAAATTAAAAGGATTAGAAAAACGCGAGCAGAACCGCTAACAAAACCTCCAGGAAAACGCGCGAAATAAAGCAGAAAAACGCCTGAAAACAAGGGAGCTTTAAGAAGCGTAAATATTGTTATTAAAAAGTGTCTTCTATCTCCAAAAATAACTAAGAAACTAACTAAATTAAGGCGATTAGAAAAACGCGCCCTGAACTGCTAAAAAGACGCTGAAAAACCGCCAACAAAACGCGCGAGATGAAGCAAAACGCCCAAAAAAACTCCTAACCGTTTTTCTCTCCCCTCATTCTCTCCCTCTCTAATCGGGTCTAAGCTGCTGTTTTTCTGGGAATAACAGAATCAACTAAAAGCCAAAAAGAAAAACCGCCTTAAAAATTGGGAACAAAAAACGCTAGCGCCGGCCGCGGCCCGCGGGTGAACCTGGGAACCAGTTTGCCGAGGGGGGCGGGGGGAGGGCGCGGTTCCATGACACGGCGACTCTGGCCAACAATGCATTGGACTGTTGGCGGGCCCGAGATTCCCTTGTTTTTCGGTTTTCCGGTCGCGGGGGCGGACGGACAGCCGCCGCTCCAAACGAGCTGGGCAAACACAGATGCTTGGGCGGCTGTGACTCAAAAGTGGAGAATTCCGTTGCGTATGTAAATATTGGGCCGAGATAAAGAAGAGAGGGAGAGGGAGAAACGCCCCTAAAAAAAGAACTGCCCACTCTTTCAAGGTGCTGGAAAATCAATGCAACGTGAAAATCGCCAACGTTGCAATCAATACCGCGCCGAGGGCTGGGGGGCGGTGGGTTGGGCCGGCCAGCCCCGGCCGTGGTCAGGTCAAGTCAGGCGAGTCCACGTGTCGTTATCATTAGAGCGGCGCAGGTAATTTGCTTTTATACCTGCCGAGCGTCGAGTTTTCCCTGGAAAATCGTGGATAATTTGAGGGAAATTCATTGGAAACGCAACGAGCGTCGACCAACGACCCTCGACCCTCGGTGATCAGTGGAAAACCAGTTTGGGTTTGGTTTTCCTGCCCGTCTCACGCTCCGATGGTCCATGGAGCGCGCGGTTACGCGGACTTATCAAATTACCGACGTAGCGTTTTTAATCGCGCCCCCGCGCCGGGCGATTCGGTTACCTTTTCCGCCAGCGAGATAAAGGCGAACGGATATTGGCGGTAAATAAATAAAAATAAATTTAAATGTTCTGCGGGTTGTTTTTTCTGCAAGATAAGCTGGCTGGGGATTCTCGGCACTTGTTGAATTCGTGTCGGTCCGTCTGTCCGCGGCCAGAAAACACCGACGACAAGCACTTCACAACGAGGCCAAGACAAGCCGAAGATCTGAAACTCGAGCGATAAAAATGCAACACTCGAAAAATGCAATTAGATCAGCAGAAAAATACAGCGCCCTAAATATGGAGAGGGGGAGGGGGCAGAAAACAGCCAGAAAATCAAACATGCGGCTAAGAAGTGGTAACAATTTTGGGTCTAAAAACAAGCAGAAAAATGTGTGAGATCAAAGAGAAATTTAAAGGCCCTTAAAATGCAAGAAAAGAGTATTAAAAAAGTTATGTTGGTTACCCTGTTATTTTTTCTTTTCAAGGTAAAAAGGAAGAAAAAACCTTGAAAACCCCGCAAAATCCTAAACTAGCTGGAAAACAAGCTGAGGCAAAAAAACAGCCAAACTGCGATGGGCGCCACGCGCCTTTGGCCCACTGCCGCTGACTCCCTCTGGCGGCCATTTAAGAGAGCGCGCCAGCCGCCGATCAAAGAGATTTTTAAGGGTGCAAAGCAAGAGAGAGAGGGAGAAAGAGGAAGAGTTATTTACTCACCTGTTGCTAAGTAAATCAAAATGCAGAAAAATATCCATTGGGGCGCCAAAAATGCGCGCTTGAGCGTCCACGTCGGCGTCGCTGCCGGCGTTGAAGTTTTCGTGCGCGCGCGGCTCTGTTGCTGCTGCTGTTGTTGTTGTTGTTGCTGGTTCACCGCTGATGACGCATCGTTGGCCATATTTTATTCGAGTTGGTTAGAGTTTTGTCGTAGTTGAAAAAAAGGGTTAATTGAGGGACCCGCAGCGCCCGTCGATCACATTGATTTTCTTTCTCTTCCCCGTGTGTAAATGTGTATGCGGAGGTGAGTGTATGCGTGTGTGTGTGTGTGTTACTTGCACTTGGTCTAGAACAGGTTTTTATTTTCATCTAACCATAAAAATAAAGAAAAAAAAATCACACGGACGCGACACTTTCTAGGCCGACCGAGCGATTGTAGAAGTTTAGCTGGTTTCGTTTTGTTAACTTTTGTTGGCCATTTTATGATTGCATTGGCAAGAAGAACTCCACTCGTTTAATACACACGCACACATACAAAGACACGCGCGCGGAGCGCTCACCAATACAGGTGAGTTGGCTTAAATTCTGTGAGGCGGTGGCTTTCTTTCTTCTGCCCTTTTGAACTGCTGCACCACCACGGATAACTGGGCAGACGTTGGTTGTGTCGTCACTGATTGCATTGGCCAACACCAATACTGCTGCACACGCGCATAGAACGAAGAAACAATGCGACTACAACAACCACAGGTGAGCCAATTTGGTAGCAAAGTGAACGCGGACCGCACACGTGCGCACTCTTCGACAGCAGACCGACGACTGAGCCCAGAACCCCGCCGATATTCGCTTCGATAAGTTTATGTGGGTGGAGGGCTGCCAACTCCAGCCGAACGTAAGCACAAACGAGCTGGCAGCTCCACACCGAGTAATTAGTCGAGACGCGAACCGTAAAATACATTTTTCATGATTTTTAAATATTTTAAGGGGGTTTTCTTTTAAGTAAGTTAAATAATTAAATAGTCTTGTTACGTTTCTTTCGTTTGGTATATGAATGGCGGTAATTGTTGCTGGAATAGAAGGACAATTTTAAAGGTCTGTGGGCGGTGGCATTTGGTAAGTGCGGCCATTTCCCCTTAGATGGCGCTAGTAAGAAAATAAAAACAAATCGAAGCGGAAGGGCGGGTAGAAATAAGTCGGGCCAACTCCGCTAGATGGCGTGTTTAGTACAATAAGGAGCATAAGATAAATAAAAGACAGCCGGACGGAAGGACAGACAGAACTGGCCGACGTCCAAGCAAAGGGGCAGTGGAAGGTTTTTGTGGTAATGGAAATTAAATAATATCACTTACCTTTGGTTTCTGTATGGTTCCTCAGTCTTTTCTAAGCGTCCCTTCATTTTCCTTAGCTTTCCGTCCAACTGCCCGTCGATTGCCTTCCAATTCTGATTTTTAATTAATTCTGGAAAAAACACAACACATGACTTGCACTTTTCGATCGGTCGCGGATGCCGGAATGCGGTGCGCGCCGCCCTTATATACGATTTTGGGCCCTCGAAAAATTGAGAGAAAAGCTCATTCTCTCTCACTCACTCGGTCTCTCTCGCTCTTGCAGTTCTCGTCTGAGTGGGACTTTTGGGAGAGTCTGAGATCAAAGAGCAGACGGTCAGCCCGAGAGGAGCGAGGAAAGCCAGAACGGACAGACGGACGGACAAATGAGCAAATTGGCTGGGTGAGTGGAAAATACGCGTGTTGGGGAATTGAGTGGGCGAGCAGTCAGCGGCGGATGGACAGACGTGCGGGTGGGTGGGTGGTTGAGGTGGACAGAACGGACAGACAGATGGACAAATGAGCATCCTGGAGGGCAGGGGAGTTGGGGCGGCGGGCAAACAGCCAACCGGACAGACGTGTAGACAGGCGGCTAAATAAGACAGACAGACGGACAAATGAGCAAATTTACGGGCAGGGGAGTTGAAACGGCCGAGTTTGCTGGGCGGACGGACAGTCCATGGGACAGACGCGTGGCCGGACAGCCGAGCAAAACTAAACAAAGAGACGGATGGGCAAATGAGCAGCCTGAAGGGCAGGGGAGTTGGGGTAACCGAGTTGACTGGGCGGATGGGCAGTCCATGGGACAGACGCGTGGCCGAGACGATGGGCAAAATCCAACGGACAGATGGACGCACAAATGGGCAAACTTACGGGCAGGAACGGCCGAGTTGGCTGGGCGGACGGACAGTCAATTGGACCGCCTGCTGATCAAGACTGAAGGATAAGCAAATGAGCAAATTCGCTGGCTGGGGAGCTGAGTTGGGCGGACGGGCAGACAAGCAAAGACGCCGGAGTTGGTGGGCCAGGCAGACAGACAGTCAGACGGCCTGGAGGCGACGATCCACCTGTCGATTCCTTGGCCAATTCCGGCCCAGTCCGCGGCTCATAACTGTCGCCGTAAGTCAGCTCCTCGATAAGCCAACGCCGCCTGGGAATGCAAATTGCGGGCAGCCGATAAAAAACTCCAATTGAATTTTTAGAGCTTATCAGACTTACAAAAAGGCCGCCGACAGTATAAAATGAGCGGGAGCCTCAGGCAGTTCCAAGCAACAAGCAGAATGGGGAACTTCAAAGGAATCCAAGCCTTGGCCTTGCTCCTGTTTCTAGTGGCCGCGGGGAGAACCCAAGAGGACGAGGAATTCGACGCCGACCTCATTGACCTGTCGGAAATGGGCGAGGGGATTTTCGGTCAACCGGACAGCCAGACCGGCGAGCTGGTGGCGGCCCACAACTCCGTCGAGAACCCCGAGGAACTGGGCAGCTACCACGAGGGCGATATACTGATTCCACTCAGCCACCGCGGGCAAATGGCCACCAGGAATGGCATTCTGGCCCAAAGCTCCCGCTGGCCCGGCGGGGTGGTTCCCTACGAGATCAAAGGCCAGTTCACCAGCCAGGAGCTGGACAACATCAAGCACGCCTTCGGTGAGTATCATGCCAAGACCTGCGTGCGTTTCCGGCCCAGGACCACGGAGAAGGACTACATCTCGATTGTAAGCGGCAAGAGCGGCTGCTGGTCGAGCATAGGCCGCTTGGGGGGCCGCCAGGAGGTCAACCTGCAGTCGCCCAACTGCCTGCGCACCCGCGGCACTCCCATCCACGAACTGATGCACGCCTTGGGCTTCTTCCACGAGCAGAACCGCCACGAACGCGACGGCTACGTCCAGGTGATGAGCGAGAACATCAAGCCCGAGATGATGGTCAACTTCGACAAGGCCAGTCCGAGGACTCAGTCGGGCTTTGGGATTGGCTATGATTATGCCAGCGTGATGCATTATTCGGCTAATAGCTTCAGTCGGAACGGGCAGGCCACGCTGAAGGCTTTGAGGCAGACGGAGGAGGCCAAGAGGATGGGCCAGCGGTTGGGCTTCTCGGCGGGCGATGTGAGGAAAATCAATGCGATGTACAAATGCAAATTGTAGTCAACGAAATCAAATCATATTAATTACACAAGGCAGTTCTAAAAAAATAGGTTATTCTACTTTACGAATATGGCACCGACCCCGGCGGCTAATGATGCGGCAGATTCTTGTTCGTCTCAAAAAAGAAGTTCCCCTGCATGGTCAGCTCCTTGCACAGCGTCGAGAAGCGCCGGATGGCCGTGTACGTGCTCGTGTCTGCCACCGGAAACAAACAGGAATTACAAATCAATCAATTACTCAAATTAACACACACACAACATTCAGCGAGTTAGTAGCTTGTCCTCGGCATGTCCTGCTGGTTAGTGGGCTCGGGCTCTCTTACCTCCGCCGCAGGCGGGCTCGTCTTGCCCCAAATCCACGTTCATGTACAGCGAGATGTTGCCCGTGGATCCAAGGCAGGAGCGGTTGTTCAGGAAGTCCCGGATGTGCTGCACAATCAGATCGATGGCCACTGCAAGAGAAAAGCACACAAATTAATATTTGCCTAAATCACCCAATCAATCAGTCAATCAAACGGCAAGAGGGTTAAGCCAAAAAAACACTTACTTGTCGGGCGCTGTTGGCTCCTTTTTTGGGTGGTTTACTTACGTTGTGGGTGGTCCCTCGGGTGGAAGTGGTTGGGGCGATTTAAAGCTAACAATTCCCGCGGGGGAACTACATTGAGGACTCCGTAAGGAACATAAAATGTGTGGAGATCTAAAATCTCCTTAACAACAAAGGTTAGAAACCCTCAAAGGGATGGGGAAAGTTAGTGAGTGGAAATCACAGGGTGAGGCAAAATGAAGCCAGAAATATCTTTAAAATCTAAACATAAAACCTTTGAAAATATCTGATTATAGAATTCTAATTTTAAATTTAGAAATTTAACAATTTGCAAGTTTTAACCGCCTCACAGGGTGAGGCAAATTGTAACCAACTTTAGCTACGGCCAGAAATACAACCTGATTCTAAAATTCCTATATTAAATTTAGAAATTTACCCGCTTAACAGCCAACTGGCTGGAAATATAATTTAGTTTCTGCCTCACCCCGTTAAAAGCCTAACGGTAGCTCGATTCCTTATAGGGTAGCCGATTGTGTGCTTAGGACTACGAAAGGTTAACAAATGAACTTCCAAAATTGGTTAATTTTAAGCATTAGAGGTTATTGATTAATAGGTAAGCCCGGGGGAGCGCTTAAGTTAGTCACTTAGCGGGGAATACAGGGTATTCCGGAGTTTTAAAATAGCTAGCCATTAAGTCTTAGGATCTATTAGCCTTACGAGCGGCGCGGTTTAGGAGAATTGGCTTTGAATTGTAAGAGGAGAGAGAAGAGAGATAAGTTGGAATTTTTGGTTTAGTGATCGCGCTTCATGCTGGACGCCGTGGTTCTGATTGGATTGTTGTGTTGTGCGCTGTTGGTGGCGGCGAGTATTTCCCCGATATGGTGAACAATGAGATCAATGGCAACTGCAAGAGATACAAGTAAACAACAGGAACGAAAACGGGAAACAAAAAACGAAAAACACAAAAGGAAAAGTCAAACATCAAGCCAACTAACGAATTTACAGAGTTATAGATTTGTAAAAATAACAAAGCCGAACGAAAAAGAAACGAATTTAAAGCCAATAAACCGATCCTTAATGCGATGAGCGTTGATTAACTAAACTCTACAGGATCTCAGGCCCACTAATTGCAATGTGCGAAATTATTAGAAAAACCGGGAGAATCGAATCAAACTAAAGCGCAGCGGGAGCCTCGACTTACCCGTGTTATCCGCCCCGCGGGGTATGATCACATCGGCGAATTTCTTGGTCTGTTAAATGATAAAAACATTAAATAAGGCAAAAGGACTCTAAGGCCAACCCACCGGAGAGCAGAACTCCTCGAACGCAGGCTTCACAAAGGTCATGTACTGGGTGAGCACGGCGTCCAGGTCCCGGCCGCGTTCGTTGATATCTCTGGGCACTGTGGGAAGCGAAAGGCAATTAATCAGTGGTTACAACTTGGAGTCCTTGTTGCTTACCTCGCCGGGCCAGCCGCGTGTCGGAGTCGGTGTCGACGAAGAGTTTCATGTGGAAGAGTTCGCGTATTTTGGGAAAATAAAACACCAGAATGCCCTCGAAGAGCACCACGTCCGCGGGGTAAATAATCAGCGTGTTTTCGTAGTCGCTGTAAATTAAAAAATTAATCAAAACCAGCAGCAATTTCGGGATCCAACTTACAGTGAATTTGTGCGGTAATCGTAGCTGGGAATTTCCACTTTGTTGCCTTTGAGGATGCATTGCAGGGTCTCGAACATCAGCTCCTCGTTGAAGGCATCCGGGTGGTCGAAATTGAACAAACCCTTTTGCGCCTTGGCCTTCTCGGCCGGCGTCAGCTCCCGGTAGAAGCAATCCTGGCTGATGGTCACCACCTGCTTGAGTTTGCTGTCCATTTCGGCTTGGCCCAATTGCTGCATGATTTTCTTGCAGACTGTGGACTTGCCGCTGGCTGTGCCGCCGGCCACGCCAATTAGAAACGGCGCTTTAACCTCACCGCCATTCGTGGTGATGTCTCCGTTTGTCTTCGGTTCCATTTAATTGCGAAAAGCAACTTTGCGTGATGTCCAATTGAAGAAATATGCAAGTGTTAAGCTCTTCTTCTTATTTGCCAGTCACACATGTGGTCGTGCTTCTTCTATATTTCTGATTATTCTCATACTGCGAGGCCACACATATCGATATTTTATGCATTTAAAATACAAGAAAAAAATAATTAAATCACTGGCAAAACATTTTAAATTACTATTAATAACAGCGGCTTTGAAATAAATCATTTTTAAAGCTTTTTAAGCCTTTAAATTTGCTAGTCCCTTAATCATCGATATTTTCGGGGGCAACCCTGCACTTTCTTGTCCCCCTTGCGACCCTTGGCAGCTTAAACGAGTCTTACTCATTGCCGAAAACGTGAAGATATTTGCGGCCGTTGCTATCTGCTAACAAATTTGATTGTTTTCTACGATATAATTGTCTACCGGCAAATTTCATCAATTAAATATGGTTAGTAGCACTGTAAATAATCCTTGCCACAGCCCAAAAAGACGCGACACTTGCCGCCAATCCTCAAAATTAACGGAAACCCCCCAGCCGACCATCGGGAAATAATTTTCCATTTTGACCGCGTGCTGGACAGCCAAAGCCTTCTGGAAGGTCTTCCATGGCTTCAAAAGCCCCTAAACTTTGTCTTTCTTAGTTGATTGACCGCCCGGCTCGCCTGCTGCAGCTGTCTAGCATGCGCCCATAAACATAACCTACAAAAATACAAAGAAGCTTCTGGCAAATTCAGACCGCCTGACTAATCGTGTGTGTGTGTGTGTCGTTTGCAGCAGCCACAAATCGTGCTCCTGAAGGAAGGCACCGACACCTCGCAGGGTAAGCCCCAGCTGGTGTCCAACATCAATGCCTGCCAGTCGATTGTGGACGCCGTCCGCACCACCCTGGGCCCGCGCGGCATGGACAAGCTGATTGTTGATGGCCATGGCAAGGCCACGATCTCCAACGACGGAGCCACAATCATGAAGCTGCTGGACATTGTGCATCCCGCGGCCAAGACCTTGGTGGACATAGCCAAGTCACAAGATGCCGAGGTAATTCTTTGAATTAAAAACCAAATTTCACGTGACTTACCAGAGTTTTTCGATCTTCCCCAGGTGGGCGATGGCACCACCTCCGTTGTGCTGCTGGCCGGCGAGTTCTTGAAGCAAGTCAAGCCTTTTGTGGAGGAGGGCGTGCATCCCCGCGTGGTGATCAAGGCCATACGCAAGGCCTTGGATCTGTGCATCACCAAGATCAACGAGATGGCCGTGCGCATTGAGAAGCAATCGAAGGAAGAGCAGCGCAGCCTGCTGGAGAAATGCGCGGCCACTGCCATGTCCTCCAAGCTGATCCACCAGCAGAAGGACTTCTTCTCCAAAATGGTGGTGGACGCTGTGCTCTCCCTGGACGACCTGCTGCCCCTCAACATGATCGGCATCAAGAAAGTGGCCGGCGGCTCCCTCGAGGAATCTCAGCTCGTCTCCGGCGTGGCCTTCAAAAAGACCTTCTCCTATGCCGGCTTCGAAATGGCCCCCAAGAACTATGCCAACTGCAAGATTGCCCTGCTCAACATCGAGCTGGAGCTGAAGGCCGAGCGCGACAATGCCGAGATTCGCGTGGACAACGTCAAGGAGTACCAGAAAGTGGTGGATGCCGAGTGGCAAATTCTCTACAACAAGCTGGCCAAGATCCACGAGTCCGGCGCCAATGTGGTGCTCTCCAAGCTGCCCATTGGCGATGTGGCCACTCAGTATTTTGCCGACCGGAATATATTCTGCGCCGGCCGCGTGCCCGAGGAGGATCTCAAGCGCACGATGAAGGCCTGCGGCGGCGCGGTGATGACCACCGCCAACGACATCAACCCCAGTGTGCTGGGCCAGTGCGAGGACTTCGACGAGCGCCAGGTGGGCGGCGAGCGCTTCAATCTCTTCCAGGGCTGTCCCAATGCCAAGACCAGCACGCTGATCTTAAGAGGCGGCGCCGAGCAGTTCCTCGAGGAGACCGAGCGCTCGCTCCACGATGCCATCATGATTGTGCGCCGCACCATCAAGCACGACTCCGTGGTGGCAGGTGAGTGCCCGCCCGCCTTTGATCCGCTGCTTATTGAAAGAGATTTTGTATTCCTCCAGGTGGTGGAGCCATTGAGATGGCTCTGTCCAAGCTGCTGCGCGATTACTCCCGCACCATTGCCGGCAAGGAGCAGCTGCTGATTGCGGCCATTGCCAAGGGCCTGGAGATCATCCCCCGCCAGCTGTGCGACAATGCCGGCTTCGATGCCACCAACATTCTCAACAAGCTGCGCCAGAAGCACGCCCAAGGTCAGTACAGCAAAATGAAGCTCTCTCCAAGCTTTGCAACAAATCAATTTATATTGTTAGGGCTGAGGTTGTTGGGGTTTCCTGGGCTCCGGTTTGTGGGGCTTCCTGGCCTGGGCATGCCAGAGATCGTAGCAGGGATTCAGACACAGCCCGGGGTTCCCGCTGCACTGGCTGCACATGAACTTCGTGAACTGCAGCATTCCATTCCTCAGGCAATAGCGGCAGCTCTTCTTCACCATCTTGTTGTTGACCTTCATCTGGACGAGTTCGTGCTTTTGTCCGCTGGCCTCGGGCTCCGTCTTAGGGATTTTCGGTGGGGTCTCCGCCTTTAGCGGGAGACCAGCAGTTGAGTCCTTGTCCGCATCCTCGTGCAGCAGCGAGTTGATGACAATCTGGCGGAACTCCTCGTAGGAGCGCAGGCCTCGCGTCTGGTTGCGGGCCCCGTTCAGTTGGTAGAGCGTGTGGGCATTGAGGATCAAAGCATTGAAGAGGAAAATAATTAAACGGCTCTCCCATTGGAGGTCGCGGCAGGCCGGCTGGTGGCGCGTTAGAGGATCCCTGATCACATCCATTGATTTCAACTGCCATTCGAGTTCCTGGACCAGCTTGGGCCGGGCATTGGACTTCTGCATGGCCATCTCCCGGGGGTAAATGGCCAGGCAGTCCGAGCTGAAGAAGTAGACGGCCTTTGAGCGGCGCCGCCACTTGGCCATCATCGAGGGCTTCGCATAGCGCGACACAATGCAATCGGGATCGACGATTTCGTTGACCAAAACCTTGCAGTTCCCATAACGCTGGCGGTCCAAGAACCCCGAGCAGTAGGTCCCCAAATTGGCCAAATCATGGGACAACCCAAAGCTGCCATAATATTTCGACACATAGACGGTGCGTCCTTGCTTCAGATTGTCCTGGAGCAGCTCGCGGACCAGCCCATTGCGATGGGTCACCAGGTTCCGAGAGTTCTTGACGCTGGCCAGCTTCTTGTCGTCCTCCAGCTCGGCCTTCAGCTTGACAATGAGTCCGTTCTGCTCGGTCAGCAGGTGCAGGGTCAGGGCATTGGGGCGGAACTTCTGGGGCATTTGGCTGTGCCAGTTGAATTGGCCCTTCCACAGTACTAATGGGTCGTTGATGACCAAGTGCTGGCCGCAAACGTACAACTCGGCCATGCAGTTGTTGAACAAGTCAAGCAGGCGGTCGGCATCGCCGGCTGACTTGGAGCTGCTTTGGGCTATGAACTGGTCGAAGTTGAGGACGCGGAGCAGATAATTGAAGCGCTCTTGCTTGATTTTGTGGCCGAAGCCGTTGAAGCCGCAGTGCGAGGCGCGGCTCCAGTAGTCGGCCAGGGAGTCCATGCGCAGATCGGCCATCAGCAGGCAAAGTCCCATGAAGACTTCCATCTCCTCGGCGGTCACCGGCTCCTTTTGCTTTATATTCTCCGGTAGAAGCTTCACGCGGTCATTGCAAGAGCCCGAGAGGGCCGAAAAAAAACCCGAACGCTTGCCCAGCATCAAATTGAAGTAGAAAATCGGCTGGCTGACTTTCGGATGACCCTTGACTCCGGTCTCCTGAATAGACGAGGCGAACTTCAAAACCATGCGTGGCGAGTTCTTGGCGTTGCTCCAGTCCGGATCGTAGGGATCGGCCACATCTGTAATGAAGAGGGGGGAGTATTTATTTTAGGGTCTTGGGTTTCCTTTGGTAGTTTTTCTTACCGTCGCAATAAACATCCTCGCCCTCGAGCTCTGAGTAGCCGTCCTGGTCGGAGTCGCTTTCCTGCAGGTCCACGGCATGCACGGGCCGCTGGTAGGGGTTCTTCGATTGTTTAATTGTTATTTTCGCTGAATTCGCTGGAAAACTCGCAGGCGACGGCGACTTGGAGTCTCCAGCGGCTGGCGACGCTGGTTTTTTTTCAGCCACCAAACTCACATTTGGGCGCTTTACAGGCGAAGGAAATTTGAGTTCCTCGTCGCGTGGCTTCAACAGCTGCTTGCGCTTACGGCCCGACATCTCGTAAATGCGAATCTATTTATGCCTTTCAAAACACTTGCAAATCGCGATTTTGGTTTATTGCCTTCGAGCCGGCAAATGCTCAGCAAACTGACTCAATCGCGCGCTCTCTTTCGCTCTCGTTCTCTCTCTGCGGACGCTAGTCTCGTGGCGTGGGAGGGTTGTCACCCTGTTGGTGGAGAAAAAAAATTAACGTTTTTAGTAATTTGAAATTGGAATTTTGTTTTTTTAGGTGGTCAGTGGTTCGGCGTGGACATCACCAAGGAGGACATTGCCGATAACTACGAGCAGTGCGTTTGGGAGCCGTCGATTATCAAGATTAATGCTTTGACTGCCGCTGCCGAGGCCGCTTGCATGATTCTCTCTGTGGACGAGACAATAAAGAGTCCCAAGGCCGGCGAGCCTCCAATGGCCGGCGGCGGTCCTATGGGCCGTGGCATGGGCAGGCCTATGTAAATTCTACACCCTCTTAAGCACAAGCACACACATAAAAACCATGCACACTCATTTCAAAACCACAAGAGAACAACAACAAACACATTTCAACTGCATTTCTCTCTATCGTTTTGCTATTAACACGCGTCCACATGTATTACCGGTCACAGTTGCTCTTTAAAAAACTACCCAATACTGACCTTAAAATAATGCGTTTAATAAAATAAAACACATATTTTTCATAACAAATCGCGGAGCGGCTAAATTATTTGCTCACGAATACAACGCGGGGGGGAGACTTTCGATTCGCGCCAAAAATATGTGAGACTGGCTGGCGATATTTATAGTTTTGTTTTTTTATCGATGTATCGGTATATTATTTTTTATATAGTTGTATTTTAAAGCAATTAAATATTCCGGTTAGCGTGGGCTTTTAATTTTTACGCGACGCAACTTTTCACGCTGTCCACAAATACTCGAAGGAAGAGTTGCATCATGAGTATCGATACTTTAATTCGATATTTATAAATATCGCATGAAAGTATCACGCGAGTGGGGTTGAGTATTTCATATCGATGTCGCTACCAAACAATAACAACAAATGGGCAATCACAAAGTTTTGAAGACCGCTGGAGAGAATTTGCGGTATTCTATGTACGAATTTATAGATTCGGTGAAAAAGCATTCGATTATCTGGAACCGCGAGCACGAGAACTTCCACAACCGCGACCTGCGGGACAAGGCCTGGCAGCAAATTGCCCAAAAGCTGGTGCAAAAATTCAGCTCAGTGCGCCCGGAAGAGAAGCAAGAAATTGGTAAGTCCACCACGCGCACAGCTCAAATACTTATCTTATAATCACGCTTCTCTCTGACCTCCTGCAGTCAAGACTCTCCACAAGCGCTGGAAGAACACCCGCGATAGCTACCTGCGTGTCCATCGATTGCGCCAAACGGGCGAGGAGATCAGCCGAGCGTCTTACATCTACGAGAAAGAGCTGAGTTTCCTCCTGGACGTAAAGGGAGAAACGCAATCCATCAAAGAAGAGGACGAGAAGCCGCCGCTGCTTAAGCGTGCCAGGCCGCCAGCCCTGCGGTCGCTGAAGAAACGCCGCCAGTCAGACCAAAAAATTCCTATCATTGAAACAGAACCAGAGGCTCCCCCCAGTTTGTTAAATGAAAGCATACACACGCATCCAATCCTAGAAGAGGTGTTCTGTGGCGAAGACACCTCGCCAGTGGCTGAAAGCTCCCCTAAAAGCGAAATAGGAGCCTTCCCCGGAGACTTCAATTCCGCAGCAAATCCCACGGCTCTTTTCAGCCAAACCAGCGCGGATCCCGATCAGGCCTTCTTCGACAGTATCAAGCCGCACATGCAGCGGATGTCGCCCAATCAGAAATTAGACTTCCATATAGAGGTGCTCAAGATCCTACGTAGTTTTAAGCCCAATTCGTAAAATCGCGGTAATTAGTTGTAATAAAAAAAAATCGATAGCTTCATAAATCCCACGAGCTGTTTTGTTATCGATTTTCAACATGTGCGCAGGGCGGGCAATTTGAATTTTAGGTTCATGCGAGAAATTGAAACCTTATTGGCGTGAATCGTCAGGCATTTTGCATTAGACTCGACCTAATGCGTTTTGCCTGCTGCTGCTGGCAGCAAAGTCGTTGGACCAGTTTAAAGTTTTGAAACCTGAACTCGTCTTGCCGCTCTTGTGCCCATTGGGGTTTCTCTTTTATATCAAACGCATAAATAATCTGGGTGGTACTGGTTTTGCAATACACAGAACTCAAATTAAATTGTAAGCCCGGGACGCCGAAACCCGACCACCATATGCCTAACCAAAGTACTTACATAAAACGCCCGGTATATAAGAGACCCGAAAAGCATTTAGTGGTTGTTTCGGTTTTAGGAATTTCGGGATGCCTGATTGCCCTGCTGGCTGCGGGCCGCGGCAGCTGTCGGGCACTTCACACGCCATTGCCCCTGGAACGGATCGGGTCGCCGGATTGCCGTCTACCTGCCTTCGTTTTTGTGCAGGCCTAACGTATTTTTCAAGGGACGAGAGAGGGAGATTTGGGTCACATCAATGGCCCGCTGAGATCCTTTTAAGGGTTTGTACCTGTGCCGCCGTCGGTCTTTGGTTTGACTGAATAGACAGGAAGTCCTTTGAGGGTTTTGTGTGTTTCCATTTAATCTTATTCCATTGATTCCAATAGCACCACTTGTGTGTTCTTGTAGTTCGTCCAGGCCTCGTCCACCCGATTCAAATACAACTCCACCTCCTCCTGTAGCCTCGGCAGCGATTGCTTCTCAATGGCCAATTTGAAGAGGACGTTCTCCAGGCTCCGCACGCCCCCCGGACTGGTGGGGGCCTTGAGCATGTCCACCAGCCTTACAAACAAGCGTAGCTGATCAATTTGCGCCCTCAAATCCTCGCTGTCGATGGCCCTTTCTATGCTGCTCAGGATCTGCAGGCTCAGCCTTAGTTTCAAAGCCATTTCATAGCTGCGGCCCACCACAGGCGTCAGCTCGGTGGTTAGTCCCTGGAGGGCCGACTTGGCCTCTTCCAAAAGCTTCAGGGCCTCCTCATTGAACTTCCGGTCCTCTGGATTCCAAGCCAAGACGGCTGGCTGCTCGGTGGTTCCTGCCGTCGGCTCGGCAAGCTTGTTGCTCTCCACCTCGAGTGTTTGGTTGAAGACATCGGCCGGGTCTTTCAGGTTGAAGTCCAGCGAGAAATGAAATATCAGACCAGCCTCGGCTGCCTAAAACTTAATTCCATTTATACAAATTTTTGGGGGAATTAAAGAGGAAACTAACCTGGAAGGCCGTCCAGCAGGCGCTGAGGAGCAAGCAACTGGCGAGGAGGTTCATGTTGAAGCCAAGCCAGTGTTGTGACGACTGTGGAGCCTACGGAAATCAGGCCACCAAAATCTTGGCTGGGTTATCGGCAGTCAAAGCCGCTGATAAGGATAATGTGATTATAGGTGATAAAGCCGATTTACCTATCATCTGCCTGCCCGAGAGCTGGCGAAACGCCGTCACGTGGTTCCATTTTCCAGATTACAGAGAGAAAACTAAAAATAGAACTGTTTTTTCTCCAAGCCCTTCGCTCAGCGTTGGGGATTTTCCATAAGCATTAGAAAATCCCATGAACTTGAAAGTCAAGCAACTCCAAAGAGGTTCAAGGCTGGCCAACTAACCGATTCTGCAAGTGTTTGGAATTAATTGCATTGAAGAGTACGAGAGGGGGGAGGGGGATTTTTTATGTATATACAAATTACAGTTAAGTTTGAGTAAACAGACCCGTCCAAGAATCCATTGGTATATAGAAAAGATAAGACTCGGCCGCTATCGCCAGGCCGATTTAATAATAACAACGCCGTCGCGTAGAAAACAAACACACACACGCGCATATCGAGGCTCCCGCTATGTGTGGCGTACGTGCTTGTCTGTATGTCAGTCGAATGGCCACCGCGGCGGCGGCCAAGCCTCGGGAAACGAAAACAACACAATCAACAAAGAAGAGAAAGAAAAAAAAAACACGCAAGGGGGGCAACGGGGAACGGGACTGCGATTCGGGAATGGGGAACCGGCAATAGTGGAAATTGCGCAGCGAATTTATTAAACACGATACATTAAATACGTGCTTACGTTTGTATGTATGTATGTATATGATTTTAAGTAATTCCCGATTGTGGCCCCACACAGAATTTACTTATTTTTATACACCACACTGAAAAAAAAGAAACCAAAAGTCGCCGCGGTCACTGGGGTTGGGGGGCCAACGCATTCGACTTGTAAATAAGCCCCCCTGCCAGCGTTTATATACGTACCTCTGTATGTATGTATATAGGTGTGTGTAAATTTTGCGTGCGCGCGTGTGATGAACAAAAGGAGAAAAAACTCGCTCGTATGGTTATTTTTTTTTTGTTTAAAAGATACAAATTGCGTAGAAACGTCTGGCCGGAGGCACAGCACGCACTCATTTTTAGTCCACCAACAAAATCCTTCATAAAATCGCAAATTGTTGCTGACTATTTTGACCGACGCGGCGGAGAGACAACATGGCTGGCGGGCGAGAGCGAGAGGGGGCTACTTGTGCTTTTTTGCAAGAGAAAAAGAGAAAACGACTTGTTGTCGAGAGTTGTCGCCTCCTCTCTTCTCTTCGCTGCTCTCGCGGGTTGCCATTATGCTGGTCGTTGGTTTTTTTTAGCTTAGTTGATTGCAATTATCGCAAGCACAGCGCCATAAAAGAGGAAAAAAAACAACAAAACGAAATTGTTTACGCGTACACTTTTACTGACATACAAACACGCCTGGCAGCCAGTAAACTTACATACACACAAGCGCGGGCGGCTTATTGAGTTTCTACTGGCACTCAGCTTTCTACCGCAAAACTTTGCAG